>SSNR01000334.1:502335-555542 GCA_006937965.1 Callopanchax toddi
ATATTGCACTTTATATTTTGCAATCTCAAAGTGCTACAGCGGAGAAGGTTAAAATAGCTGAGTCAACACTCATAAAACAAGTTTAAAAAAGTAAAAGGGGCGGCTACAGAATAAAACTAACAAAAAGCTTTTCTAAAAAGGTAGGTTTTCAGGTTCTGTTTAAAAGCATCCACAGTTTGTGGAGACCTTAAGTGGACAGGGAGGGAGTTCCACAACCTCGGAGCAGCAGAGGAAAAAGCCCGATCTCCCATGCTGCAGAGCTTGGTTCTGGGGGTTTGAAGCGTGTTCGCTTTTACGGAGCGAAGGATGCGTGTGGTCGGGGAAGTGAGGAGTTCCTTTAGGTAGTGGGGGGCTTGACCGTAAATGCACTGGTGGGAGAGGAGGCAGAGTTTGTATTCTATTCTAAGTGGGACAGGGAGCCAGTGAAGTGCTTTCAGAATGGGGGTGATGTGCTCATGCTTGCGCACCCTCATCAGGATCCTGGCAGCGCTGTTCTGGATGTACTGTAGTCTCTGGAGGTTCTTGCCAGAGATACCGATGAGATGACTAAAAACTAAAAAGTCTAGCGCTACCTCTGGTTGCGCAATCATGTGCTTTTCACGAAAGATTACCCAATGGCGGTATAAGGGGGGTATGGGGGTGGTGGTCGCGCTGTTGACTACGTGCAGGATTACACAGACGTGAGTCGGGAGTAGTGATGGGACTAATGGTTCTTTGATGGGAGCCATTCATTGGTGAGCCGTTTTCCTACGTGTTTTCTTTGTTTTTGCAACATTCTGCAACTAATTAACACTGACAAGTGGTCTGTTCGAAACTGATGGCCCCGCCCTTTTGCACAGCTGCACCTTTGACAATGAAGGCAGTTTGACTTCTTTTGTTATCTTTAATGTTTCAACTCATCCTATTGAAAAACAGCCGTTCACACCTCCAACGGATTCCTCACCCAAGTGGCAGCCAGACAACTGCTCTCCACACCTCTCCCTCCCCCCTCAGCCCCCCTGCTGCATTAGCATTAAAACACCCGCGGCTTATATTCCGGTGCGGCTTATGTGTGGACAAATCTGCAATTTCCCCCAAATTTAGCTGCTGCGGCTTATAATTAGGTGCGCTTTATAGTCCGGAAATTACGGTATATATTTTTTTTTTCCTTCTAAAAAAAACTTTTTGCAAAGGTTTTAAGTTTAGGCTGCAAATTAAAATATACAGCACACTGTCAGGCATGTTTTTAAACCAGAAAAGGCACAAAGCAACTTCTCTAAGTTAAAGACATATACCAGTAATCAACTGTGCTGGAGTGAATACAGGACTGACTGATCTTGATTGATCAAGGTCTGAGGGATAAACATCACCCTGTACAGGTGGCAGGCTCACATCTCACCACAGAGCAGGGATCTGACAATCACAAAAACTCCCGTAGAGGCAGGGCCCCAGCTCCTTCTTTCCTCCACTGTCAGCTCTAGAACTGCAGCATCATTTGTCCGGTTGCCACAGTTACCAAGTCCTACTCCCTTCAGATCTTCTCCTACTACGTTGTTATTTGAGCATCCCAACAGATCTGTACCTGTCTCACATATTTTAATCTTAATTGTAGTTGCTGATACATATAATCTATATATAATCTATAAATACAGGCCATACAGTGTTTAAAAATCTATGATTATAAAATGTTCATAAGTAATTTAAAACCCCCACAATGCACAAGCTCCAAAAGGATCAATGAAAATGAACTACAGTAACTCATACCTGCACAGGGGTGTCCAAACTTTTCTTCACGAAGGCCGAAATCACCAAGTGTAAAGTCCCTGAGAGCCACAAAATTTAGAATATTTCTTTAAAAAAGCTAAAAATTATTTTATTTATTTGTTCTGCCCACAAATAGATTATAAATGCAACCTTTTAATAAACAGAATCTTTAATACGACAGGATTGTCATACATTTGACTCTATAATAAAAAGCATAAAATTCACTAGATCTGATTGGTCGACTGTTTTTTGTTTCTAGAAACTAAATTCCCCTCCATTTTCAGTAACAAGACCAGGATCTGGGTCTTTCTTCAGTGGTGTTGCTGGATTTAGTCATGTTTCATGAACAGAGCTCAAGTCTGCTTTTTAGTAGAAGTCAGTGAGGGTTTGTGGGTCTTTTTACCAGGAAATTAAATGATCCCAATAGCTCTAGAATTGTCTCAATAAAAATCAAATACTTTGATTGGATGGACAATTTTGCATTTAAAAAGATTTTAATTTATCTGTATTTTTTGTTTGTTGTAAAAATCTAAACATAAAAATATCAGAAAGAATCTCTCTGCATCAAAATCCTGCAGGAGGAGTACATTCTTAAAATGAGGGTCACACAAAAGCACTCTGAGGGCCACATGTGGACCCCGGGCCGCACTTTGGTTTAGAGGGAACAAAGCTACAGCTAGCTGTTGTAATACAGCTGTATACAACCTGTGTTAGTGCTCCTTTGCCTTGTTAGCAGTGTAATGCTGTCATCACCCCACTCTGTGTCTTTCCAGCTCTCTGAGAACTCAAAGCCTTAAATCACAGCACTAATCCCAGTGAACAGTATTTTTAACTTGCGCTGGGACAGAAAGAACAGCAATAGGATTAGAGAATCAGAGAACACTGAATCCTAACTCATGCAGCTGATCTTCATGCACTTCGGCTGAAACGCTCAATGCTGCTTTTCTTCAGTTCAAACTTTCAACACAATGTTTTTCAAAGGCAATAGTTAGCAAATGGAATTCTTTTGGACTATTTTTTGTTCTCTCTATCTATTGCTGACTTAAGCTTTTAGCTGAACTTCTTCCTGCTTGTTGGTCTGCCAAATTTCTGGCACGATGGCTGCTTTAAAGCCGAAGTTAAAAGTGCTGAAAAAGCGTCGCTCTAGTCTTTTTGCGAGCATAAAACGGGACATAAGCTTGTCGCAAAGCATTGAAGAAGAAGAGAGTGAATTTCCTTTTTCACAGGACAGCTCAGTAAAACCATGGACTTCAATGGACAACCTTGATGCTCCTGTTGAGAAAAAGACTGAGGTCAAAGAGGTACCCAACCCAAGAAGATCAGACTTTGTAAACCTTAATGTGGGTGGAAAGGTTTTCCACATCCCTAAGCATCTGGTCCTCCGATACCCGAAAACCAGGATTGGAGTTCTTGCACTCTGCAACGACCCAGTTAAGCGAATGAAACTCTGTGATGATTATAATGTTCACAACAACGAGTTCTTCTTTGACAGGGACCCTATGTTTTTCCACTACATATTCCACTTCTACTGCAGCAATGTCCTCTGGGTGATGGACAGTCTTTGTCCTGCCAACTTTGAAGAAGAGTTGTCATTCTGGGGACTCAAACTGAAGAATGCTCCGAGGTAGGCTGTAGATGCTTGTTTTGTACCTTGATTTTACACTAAGCTTGGGTCTGAAAACTATTATTATATACATTGTCTTCATTCTAGGTGCTGCCGCATTTTGTTTGAGGAGAAACTGGATGACATCAGAGACCAGCTGAAGGTTAACCAGGAGCTGATTGATGAGATTAAACCTCACCATGATGACGAAGGCTACAAGACAATGTTTCTTGGGGACTTCCGAAAAGCTCTCTGGGACCTGATGGAGAATCCTTACTCCTCTCTAGCAGCCAAAACATTCGCTGTATTTTCTAGTCTTTTTGTTCTCATCTCTATCGTTGCCATGACAATGAATACAGTTAGAGAACTTAGGGAATACAAAGTCGCTGGTAAAACCTACATGGAGTGGGTGGAGATTGCTTCCATCCTTTTTTTCACTCTAGAATACTTTTTGCGGCTTGTCACCACATCCAACATCAAACATTTTGTGAAAAGTGCCCTTAACTTTGTTGACGTGGTGGCTGTTATGCCCTACTTTATCCAGATCATCTTTGAGACGTTCGTCATAGATTCAGAAGACATTAGTGCACAGGAAGATCTGAAGACCATGTCAAGGGTCAGTAAAGTCAGCAAGGTGCTCAAAGTGGTCAAGCTGATGCGCATCTTCCGAATCCTGAAACTTGCCCGTCACTCCACAGGCATGAGGGCCTTTGGTTTCACCATCCGCCAGTGCTCTGAGCAGGTATGGAGGAAAATCGACTAAACAGTTGACATTTTTAGGACCCGTAAAGTTTCTGTGGGAGGACATGCAATATGCTTTAATTTCATTATGATAGAACATCACAGCAATTATGACTGATGTGTTCTCATTTTGTTAGAAGCATTTTGTGTTTGAAGATGGAAAATCCCCTTTTGAAATCTATTATACTGCAGCTTCAAGCACATAATGAAGGACCTGTAAAACTTTGAAACTACCAAAGGCTTTCCTGGTGCCTCACAACAAACAAACAAACAAACAAAAACCAGAACAAGTTTAAATGAAAATCAAAAGTTGGTAAAAGTTGGTAAAAGAAGTATTAAACATATTTACTTACAGGTAGTTACATTTTTATTTAATTACCAATTTTAGGTAAATACATTTCTTAAGTTTTTATTGACATAAAATTCTCACCAAATGTTGGGAACAACCCATCCAATCCACACAAGAAATAAATCAAACCGTTGATGTCCATACATGAAGTTATACCTTGATTTATTGACTTCTTGTTTTTTTAAACGATATACCTGCTAATTCCAGGTCCTTCAGAAACTCTCCAAGGCTTGGACAACTTATCTGATAATTTTCTGAACTCTTGCATGGAGCACCTGGCTGTGGACGGTTTATTGTAAATTCACGTTTCCATTTCCTGTTTATTGTCCCAACAGTGGAACCTCCAGTAGTTTAGAAATTCTTCTGTAACCAACTCTATCAGGATGCTCTTCAACAGTCAGGTTGTGAAGGTCTTGAGCTCTTTGGTTTTACTCATCATGAGATGTTTCTTTTGTGACACCTTGGTAATGAGACCCCCTTTATACACCATCAGTGGGATTGAAACAGCTGATAGTAATTTGTAATAAGTGACAGGGTTACTTTCTAATTATTGATAGATTCTAACTGCTGTCATGACTTTCCAGACCTTTTTGCACCAATTCCTTTCTTCATGTGTTCAACACTTTTCCCTGCCATTTTATTATATGACTAATTTTAAGTATTGACATGGATGGTTTGATTTCTTTGCATGTGTGGATTAGATGGGTTGTTACCAACATTTAGTGAGAATTTCATGTCAATAGCACCTTTAGAAAAAAGCTCATTTATGTTATATGACATATACGTTGTGTGATTTGTGACAATTTAAAAGCAAAATTTCTGATTTTTTAAACAAGTCTTGCACAAAAACTGGCTAATTTGTCACTGATCTGCAGCAGTGTCTCGCCTTAACTTACTAGCCATGAGTATTGCTCTGGTCAGAGGACTACTTCCTGTTTCTAGAGACCCCGCCCACTTTGAGTGACGTCACCAACGGGTTTGGTCCTAAACGTAGATAAATAACTGATAGAACTGGTGATGTGACGTTCATGAACATTTGAATCTTTTGAACAGCTCTCGAGGAGAACCCAGTCCTTGTAGAGAATGGTTCATTTTTTGGTCTTAACTGTGACGTTTGAGGCTGGGAGGAAACATGAAACGACAGCAGAGCAACATGAACCCATCAGTTTTATCGGGGAAGCTAATTAGTGACGCACACATAGGTGTCGCAACAAAGAGTGTCCCCAAACATAGTTCCACATGACATTTCTATTTCAAAATATTGCAAAAAACCCAAAAAAGAGCCAGTTTTTTGAACAGTTCCCCAATGAACAGCTCCCTTCAAAGAGCTATAATCCCATCACTAGATAGAATGCTACTTTAAACTCACCCAAATATTCCTTTAAGGTAAGAATGAAAATTAATACTGGTGTCACCATCATGTTTACATCTGTGAATGTAAGTTTGGCAGGAGATAACACAACACAACACAACACAACACAACACAACACAACATTCACCAGCTACTTATTCTCAATATTGTCCACAATGAGTCCATAATGTCCCTTTGAGTGAATTCTTTATAATGACAAACCTCTGGGAAAAGCCAGTCCTGTCTACATGCATGCACTGAAAAATGAAATGATCAGAAGTTTCAGCGTTCTCACATAAAATGTTGTAAAAGGTCACTTGATGGACACAACTTTAAAAAAAAAAATGCAGTTCTTTGGCCTTAGAAGTTATGGGATGTTTAGTTAATTTGTACATTAGGTTTGTACAGAATATTTAAGAAAAACTGTAACAAAGAATTCCTCAAATATTTAAAAATATATAGATATAAAATGGCAATAAGCAATTCCATCAAAAGTTTGTTAGACAGTGTAATTTGAGTAAAGTCTGATTCTCCAATCAAGCGTTGGAGGAGATGAGGGGGGATGTGTTTGAGGGCAGTTGAAATTCCTTTGATTAAACATAAAACGTTTTAGGAATAGCGCCCTAGTTATAGATTTTAAAGGTTTGGAGTGAAAAAAAGAGCCATATTTAAAGCAAAGTTCTACACAAGATAAAATACATCCATGAAGATCAATCAAATGTAACACTGACCTCTGTCCAGCCAGTCCTGATTATACTCAGATTTCTAATTGTAATCTATTAATATATTATTCCATAATGGTGTGTTATGAATATATATACACTTCTAATTTAACATGACCTTCTAGTGAAAAGGAGAACACATCAACAAGTCCAGTCTAATAAGATCTCTAAAACCCCACCCCACATCCGGTACAGGCATTCATTATCTCTCTGGTATCAAGCATTTTTAGGTCATTTAAAATCTAATTTTGTGTTTATATTGGCCATGTGCAGCATGTGTTGTTGTAGCCATACAGTTTATAATCGAATTACACGTCTTATAGAAAGTCTGAAGTTTCACTGATGGTTTTCAGAAGCTGCTAAATGTTTGAGCTAGGTTCGTGTTCACGGTCTGAAGAAGCTGTTGGATATGTTGTTTGTAGGTGTGCTGTCTGTTCCTGTTCATCGCCATGGGCATCTTCACCTTCTCTGCCCTGATGCATTCTGTGGAGGTGGATCAGCCGGGGACGCCATTCAGCAGCATCCCAGATGCCTGGTGGTGGGCCGCAGTGAGTACAGTAGCCTGCAGTCTGGAAACAATCTGAGAACAGAAGTCTCATTAGCATCAAAACCAAGGGAACAACCAGAACAGATGCTTTTATTTATATCAGCCATATTATCACATCTGAGCTGTTTATCTAAAGACCACACCCACTGGTGACATCACTCAAAGTCTCCAGATCAGGAGAGATGCTGCTGCAGATCAGTGACACGTCATTGGCTAATTTTAAGGTATTTAAAACAACTCTATCTGAAAAACATTATCCTGATATTTTAAAATGCTATATTAGGTGTTTGTTAACCTCTACAATCTATCATGAGACTGTTTGTTTAGTTCATGGTGTTTATGCTGCTGCAGTGGCGTAGTAACAAGATATGTCCAAAAGTCATTTATTTTCAAGTCAAGTCTCAAATCCTTGAGGAGCAAGTCCAGATAGGTGAAATAAAATGTATATATTATAAATATTAAACCTAGGTGAACCTTTTATATTTTTATTGTGAAATATTAGTTGACCCACATGATCTGAGTAAAAAAACAATCTGTCTGCTTTTAACTGGAGCTGCTGCAGTTCTCCTTCTAAACACCAGGTGTCACTAATAAAAACATGAACTGCTAAACAGAAGGAGTGGCAGCAGAAGAAGAGTTACCAGACCACAAGTCTACAAGAGATCCATTCTTAACGTAACAAGACGTTTTCAACCTTCCTGCAATTTTTCATGACCAGTCCATGACTTAGAAAAGCCGTAAACAAATCCCAGACAGTTACATTTTTAAGTGGATGCTGGAAAAATCAAATCTGCTATAAACACAATAAACAGTCTCATGCATGATTTAAGTTTTAAGAATCTGAAACTAGAAACCAATCTGGATAGCCATGAGTATTTCTTCAGTCAGAGGACTATTTACTTTTACTAGAGACTCCTCCCACTTTGAGTGATGTCACTGGTGGGTGTGTTTTTTGCTGTAGATAAATGACAGAATGCCACTTCAGAATGACCCAAATTACCCTTTAAAACAGCCTATATGAACTTATATATATATATATAGATATAGATATAGATAGATAGATAGATAGATAGATAGATAGATAGAGAGAGAGAGAGAGAGAGAGAGAGAGAGTGAGAGAGAGAGAGACTAGTGACCAGATTTTACAGCTGCCTCTCAAGTTCTTCCGGATCAATTAGGTCAATTATGACCCTTGGTAAACTGTTCCTCTTCACTGTCACTGATGAAATCCTCAGATGTGCATGTGCGCGCGCGTGTGTGTGTGTGTGTGTGTGTGTTTGTTTGAATGAGTAGTATAAAGCAGTGCAGTTCTCTTTGGGTATCAAGGATTAAGGATTTGTGTTGCCTGCATCGTCAGACCTACTTCAAAGCAGAGTCATGTCTCGTGCCTTTACAGCAGTGAAATCAATTCTCCTGCATAAATGATTAGCTGAATCAACAATAAATTATTATTGAAAAAAGAAGAAGCAATAATTCAACTCTAAAAATGTGAGTTTATTTTTATGTCAATGTTTGAAAATGATTGAATTTTCCCTTAAAAAGGGACTGAAACAGACACTGAGCTGAGGACATTCTGATGTCTGATGTTAGCTAACATCATTTATCTAAACCAGGGGAACTAAAAAAGGTCCAAATCAGCGTTAGGGGGAGGGGGGGGGGGGTGTCTGAAATGAGCTGACAATGTCAAATCTGCTTTAGACTTACAGTCTGTAGGTGTAACTTTTCTGTCAGGACCTCAGCAGAGGGTTGTCTCCCTTTAACTGTTTTCAAAGGTTCACCCTGTTTGAATAATAATTAGTTCATTTTATTATCCCCATTACAGCATCTGCATCATGTTTCTGGTTAGTAAAACTACCTTTGGGAATGTTTACACATTTTGTGAGTCTCTGAAAACAACTCAAGTTAAAAGAAGACTAACTTCTGATAAAGTCATTGACAGATAAAAATCTGTGTTTTTAGTGTTAATTTTATTTATTGGCCTAATTTTAAGCCACAGCTTTTGCCAGTCATACTGAGAAACACAGTTGAGTGACGTGCGCTAACGTGGAGAACAATCATTATGACGATGACAGATGTGAGCACAGCTGTTACTCACGGTCGGTCAGGTGATCAGAAAAGGGTTTCCTTCATCCTTCAGCCAAAACCAGGAAACACTCAGAGAGTCAGTCATGCCACGCTGACACAGAGCGCGGCCGCTTTTCAGCATGAACTCTATCAAGGACCTCGTTGCGTCACTGGTTCGGTGCGCAGCCGTGCCCCTCCAAGCTGAACCGAGCTCCGTCTGAACCAGGTCCAGTAAGGGGAGGGTGCGTGCCAGGTGCTCAATAACTCCTTAGGTGCGTTTGAGCGTCTCCACGGATGCGCGCCCTTCGCCTGCCCGGGGACTGGGTCCCAGATTTGCCCGTAGTCCGGACTGAACCAGATTTGGGTGCGGATCCGGACTGGAGTCCACCATTTGGTACTGGAGCGGTTCATCACTCATTCAAAGAAATCAGCTGTGTTCAAGCAGGGAGAGATAAAAAAAGAGGAATCATGAGCTAAAAACACTCTGGAGCTAGCATAACAGCTAGCCACATTGGGTTAACCTAACCCTCGTGAGACACGTGACTTTGTGAGACTTCAGGACAACGGACCAGAGACTCAGAGGTTGGAAACGTGGTATTCTGGACACAAGCAGCAGATGGGACTGAGTGACTTTTCATTAACCCTGTAAAGGGTCATATTAGCACATACTGGCTCAACGAGAAGATTTAAAATATGAAAAGTTTCATAGTGTGCCTTTAACTAAGTGAAGAAGTTTTGTGCAAATGCAGAAGATGCATAAATCTTTTTAACTAGATGGTTAACCTGCTGGTTTAGTGAGTTTCTCATTGGGCTGTTGGTGACAAACTGTGAACATATACAAAGGAGTTTTAAAATTGTTTCTAAATGTTCACAAGGTTCTGAGTTTCCTCATGAGTCCCAGGTCCTGTCTCATGTCTCACTGGAATTATTAACATGTTCATAAACAAATAAATCACAGGACAAATGTTAAAAATAGCTGCGGTGATCTTACACATCTGGAAACCTTCTTAGAAGAGGTGATGAAAAACAAACCAAGAACAATAAAGGGATGCTTGGGTCATTTTGAAGTGGTGTTCTATCAGTTATTTATCTAGAGTAAGGACCACACTGGTGACATCACTCAAAGTGGGTAGAGTCTCTAGAAACAGGAAGTTGTCATGTGTCAGTTCAGAGAGATAGATTCCCCAAGGGGACACTAACTGCTCCATTCATGATCAGTTATTTGTGGCCAGATTCTGTGAAGGAATTCAAGCGATACAACACTCCTACACCTGTCTACAATCCCCTTCAGTCTCAGTGTCTAGAAATAACCCATAGAAACAAAACTAGACTGGTAAGGTAGGAGGGCTTTGTGGGACAGAGTGAAAGGATCACGTGAATTTTGTAGGAAATAAGAACATTTTGACAGAGTTTTGGGGAATGTAAGCTGAATTTGCTCTTGTCTTTCTTTAGGTGAGCATTTCTACAGTGGGCTATGGAGACGTTGTCCCCATCTCCTATCTTGGCCGCTGCGTGGCGTTTGGCTGCATCTCTTTTGGTATCATCCTCAACGGAATGCCCATCTCAATCCTGTTCAACAAGTTCTCTGACTATTATGCCAAACTGAAGGAACAGGAGTTCACATGTTCAAACACCGAGCGCACCTTCCAGCTCCAGAAGCGTCTGCGGCGTAAGTTTGACCACTGTTTTGAACCCCCGATAGAAGATGATGATCAGATTTACTACCGGCCCAGTGGAAGACAAATGGGCTTTAATGACTTTGACATTGAAGAATGAGAGACGCTGCCAAGCTGTTACCTTGCTAACCTCAGTTGGCCTTATTAACTCTGGGTCTGGAACGTTAAGGACCTCATCTGCCTCCATCGCTGAATCGAACCATCTGAAGGAGGTCACAGAAGCAGCAGCACGTCAAGTTAAGCTTCAAGTCTTACAAGTATAGAAATATTGAACACATCACCAATTATCTAAGTGAATATATTTTGAAAGGTTTGATTGACATAAAATTCTCACCGGATGTCGGAAACAACCCATCCAGTCTACATATAAAGAAATCAAACCAACAATGTCCATACATGACGGCATGGTGGTGGAGGGGATGACTTCTTGTTTTCTTTTAAACAGTTGTACCTCCTAATTCCAGGTCCTTCTGCAGCTCTCCACTAGTGGTCCTTTGCTCAAGGACAACCTTCTGGTCATTCTTTTCTCTCCTCTGTCTGAAATCTTAATGAGACCCCCTTTTCAATTGGGCCTGAAGCAGCTGATGTCACTCAAATTAAAATTAATCAGAAGAACTTTTATTCTCAGATAAAAATGAGATGTTTAAGTAAGCCATAAGTTTATTTTAGAAAAATCATTGTAGGCAGGTCTAACTGTGGGTAGGAAGGATCTTCTGTAGTGGTCTGTGATGCAGTGGATCTGACTGTTGTTGAATTAAGGTGTCAGTTCAGTATCTGGACAGCATAAACACTATTTGACAGAAGCCTATTCTGTTGTTGACAAGAAGTATTAATCCACCTCTTTTGCTTTTTCTGCTCCTCTTCAAATCTCTCTTTGCTTTTATTGTCTGAAAAGCAAATGATCCTGCAGCCAAGTCTCAGTGAAACACAGGATGCTGCTGGGTCCTCATCAGAGGGCCTCATCCATCTTGTTTGGTAGAGCTCTAATATTCCCCATTATGATCAATGGAAGCAGTGGTTTAAATGTATTTATTCTCTCTCCTCTTTGCTCTTTCTCCACATTCACATCCCTTCCTCTTTAACTCGTCAGGGACTTTGGGTCACAGTTTAGGTATCAGCTGAGCTTTTCACATGTCAATTAGCTGCTCTCTCTTGTAAACAAGTCTTTTGTTACTATGGTTACACATCATAACAAGTGGGCTGGAAAAGTAGAAAAGTTGCAGCAAATGTCCACCAAGCAGCAAAGCTTTCAAACCATGTAACAGGATTACGTTCTAATTACTGGTAGATTCCAGCTGGTGTCAGGGCTTTCCAGGCCTTTTTGCACCTTCCTTTCTTCATGTGTTCAATGCTTTTTCTGGGTCATTCTGTTTTATTTCACATAACTTACAGTAATGTCTGAACTGGGATGGTTTGATTACTTTGCATGTGTGTACTGGATGGGTTGTAGTGAGAATTCATGTCAGTAGTAATATATTTACTTACTGGTGACGTGTTGAATGCTTATTTTACCCGCTGTATCCTGTTGGTCCTTCCTCTGTCAGATGGGCAGAGTTTCCATTGGTCAGCCTGTTATCTGTTTCCAAGGATAGCACCAACTAATGCTGACTAATCTGAAACACATCTGACTTCACGTTCTGACTCTAATTAATGAGTGTGAAGAAAAACTCCAGTTCTTAGAAGTGCTATTATCCGAAACTGAATCGCACAACTCCTCTCATATTTGATATATGTTTTGATACTTTGTACAAGAAACATGATTTAGATGTTTGACTTTTGATAACTTTGGCAGATACCAGAGTTTGTCTTCTGTATTTTTGTTCTACAACTTTTCCAGGTGAAGGAAAACCTGAGCAGTGAATGTTCTGTTGATGCACCATCCTATGTGTAAATATATATATATATATATATATATATATATATATATATATATATATATATATATATATATATATATATATATATATATACCATATATACCATATATATATATATATATATATGGTATATATATATATATATATATATATATATATGGTTATTTCAAAGCAAAATGCAGTTTAAGTCAGCATAACACCGAGGACATCTAAGCTGAAGAGAGGAGGTGCATGAAGCAGGAGGTGTGCCAATAGTGATCAGGAGCGACAGTTTAATTGTTGCTGTTCAGTTCAGTTCAGTTGCTGTCAAGGATTACAGGGATTTGCATCTCCGGGGTTAAAGTCAATCATGTACTGTTCTATTTTGGTAACAGTGCAGGTGCACATGATCAGTCCACTTTAGGGACTTACAGCTGACTTTCCTGGAGAGTAATTATCTTTTTGATGTAAAGTACAGACATACATTAGTTTGATACACACTATGGACGGTGGTACTTATATCTGGCCCTCTCTCTTCAGGTAGTCTGGTTTGGATGGACCAAGCAGACCTAGTTCTGTGCTGCTACCTGAGGTTATTAACCCATTCAGACCCAGGGCATGTGCCCATGTTTAGAGAGCGCCTCATAGATTTCCTTCTCTAATCCTCCAAATTTCCCTCCTACATCATGCTTCCTTTTCTCTTACTTTTTCTTCAAAAAACATAAACATTTGAGTAGATATGCTTGATTACATCATCTGCAACAGCATTTATAATAATGAATAAATGAGACAAAATGTGAAGATTTATAATTTGCCTTTTTTTCTAAAGTGATTTCAATGTTTTTCCAGTATTCAGATGATAAATATGTATGTATGTAATGTATAAGATGCAGCATAAAGACACTAAACCATGGAGACCTACAGTATAAACACAGCTTTTCTTTCTGCAGCTGAGAACTCCTGCTGCTGGATGTTAATGGGACTGAAGCCTTATTGGATGTAAATCCAAATGACATGAGTGCTGCTCAAATATTTAAAAACAAACTGAACATTTGTGTGTTTATAATTATGAGTGATCCTGCGCACTTTATACAGTAACATGGTTTCTGAGAAATGACTATTGGTCAATTTTAAATCAAAACACAAGAAACTGTCAGATCTGCTTATTACAGGAACAAATATCATCATTATATGATCAACTTGAAAAACCTTCACAGGAAAAAAAAGCATAAATCACTGAGACTTTAGTGTGTTTTCCTGTTGGGATCACAGCTAACCAGCTGTACTTCACACATTAGGCATGCCATAGTTTGATATTCCTCTCCAGCGCTGGCGCATGAAGCAGTCCTCTCTGGCATGATTAAACCACTGAAGCCTGACCCGGGGTCGCCTTGTGTGAAAACAGCTACGTCAACATCCTTGACATCGTGGATCCGGGCTGGACATCATCCAGTCTGCTGCCATCCCTCAAGATGTCTTCAGATAAGGTATAAACACGACTCTGATTACAGTCAGAGCCTCATCCTAGTGTTTTATTACTGTAACAGCACGATGACAAATCATAAAAAGAAATAAAGACAGACAAACAGATAGATAGATAGATAGATAGATAGATAGATAGATAGATAGATAGATAGATAGATAGATAGATAGATAGATAGATAGATAGATAGATAGATAGATAGATAGATAGATAGATAGATAGATAGATAGATAGATAGATAGATGCTGGGCGCCAGCTGCTTTTCTTAGAGGGACACCTTCTAAAACACTCATCACTTAGCAGGGGCCACAGGGGGGCCAAGCTTGTTGTCTGGGGGCACTGGCCCCCCTAGAACCGCCCCTGGCTATTACACTTAATAACTATCATTATATGAATTTGTTTTATTTAAACTTAAAGCGGCACTCTGGAGCATTTTTCTCTGTATCAAAGTTTTCTAAATGTTTTAAATGATATTTCAGGTCCAAACTATGATCTATGGGTTGAGTTCCACAACATCTGTCATTCTGATGAAGACCCTCCTTCCTCCTAGAGACCCCTTTCCATTATTTCTTGCCGCCGACATTTTTCAGCCAATGAAATTCAAATGTCTGCATTCTCTCAACATGCACGCGCATCGACCAAACCTGTACCAGTAGGGGGCGCTGTCGTACAGGACGCTCCGTGTGTTTCTCTGCCGTCTCAGCCGTTCACTGAGGACTCACAGCTCATTTCTACTAAAAACCTACCCATTCTCCAGCTAAAGATGGATTTATTTTTATTTTTAAACCTTTCACCTCACAGAATGGCAAGGCTTGACAGGATTATGCGTTTATTTTAGTCAGAAAGTTCATCCAGGGCCGAGTCAAGTTCAGCTTCAGAGTCCAGCAGCAGCTCTCTGCTAACAGAGCTAATATCAGAAGCAGCAGGGACAGAGAGGGCTCATCAGACCCTCGTAGTGTTGTTGGAATAAGATTGTGAACTGTGAGTGATTAAACCCTACACATTGAGCTGTACAGTTCATGTCCGAAGTATATGCGCCGCATGCACGCACGCACACGCGACCGGACGCGTGTGTCGAGATGTTTTGAGGAGGAGCCTTTGGACGCTAGATTCAAAAACTGCTCTCCTGATGAAATCCTCCGGAGTGCCGCTTTAAGAGGGCTGCATGGTGGCGTAATTATTAGCACTGTTGCCTCGCAGCAAGAAGGTTGTGGGTTCACTTCCCCGGCTCTGCAGCCTCTCTACAAGGAGTTAGCATGTTCTCCTCATGCATGCGTGGGTTCTCTCCGGGTACTTCAGCTTCCTCCCACAGAACAAAAACATGACTGTAGGTCTGGTAAGTTGTCCCTGGGTGTAGGAACTGGTTGTTTGTCTCATTCGTCTCTGTGTGGCCCTGCGATGGACTGGCGACCTGTCCAGGGTGTCCCCCGCCTCTCACTACTTGACCGCTGGAGATAGGCGCCAGCTCCCCGCGACCCTATGGAGGATAAGGCGGTTATAGAAAATGGATGGATGGATTTAAACTTAACTAAATAGATCATATATCAGTATTTGCATAAATGTTTAGATGTTTTATATTGTTTATAATAAAACAGTTCCTTTGTGTTTGCATCTTTCTTGTATATTCCTAAACACTCTTCTTGAGGTTACTTTACCGACTGGGGAAGGATTTGGTCACTTTATGGTGTCGGTCTGGTGGTGGTGGTGTACTGGTCTGGTGCTTTTGGAGTGATATGCAGTGACCTTTGACCTCCAGACATGGTGTGTATTATGCAGTTCAATGTTGGTCTCATCTGACCAGACTAGATTCTCCCAGTGCTTCACAGGTTTGTCTAAATAACAATGAAACCTTTAACAACCTTTAATTAAACCTTTAGCAATAAATCTACCTAGAAAACTGGCGTCATGTATTTTACCTGCTGTTTATCTAATTACAATATGCAGACAGAGTGTAGTGCAATGAAAAAAATCAATTTTAAATGTATTTTTTTAGAATTTTGACATTATTTTTTCAATTTTATTCCTCCATAACAATGTTGATTTTAAAAAAACAAGCTGTAGATCAGAACCTGAAGCGTTTTTATCTCTATGTCACATTCAGCCTTCACTTTCATACCAACCTCTGGGTCAGAACATACTTTTCTCTCACCAAGGCTGAATACATCTTTTGAATTAATCTGCAACGTCAGAATTTGTGAAACCACAGCTATATAAAGGCCCCCGAGTCCCTGTAACAAGTCACCACACTGAGTCTCACCTGTCGCCTCTCTCTCTGTGACCCTCTAGAAGAACTGACACTATGACTGCTGCTAAGGGTCTGGTGGGTCTGCTGGTGCTGCTGGCAGCTGCAGTGTGTGTGGTTCATGCAGAGGACCGGATTAAGGTGTGTGGGCGAGAGCTGATCCGTCTGGCCGTCTCCGCCTGTGGGAACTCTCGGCTGAGGAGAAGCGTCCCGGGTCCAGAACTGGGTCGACATCAACACACTCCTGGTTGTAAGTTCTCTCTGTTTAAAGGGGTGTTTGGGTCTATTTATCTACAGTGAGGATCAAATGCACTGGTGACATCACTCAAAGCAGCTGGAGTCTCTAGAAACAGGAAGCAGTCCTCTGACTGGAGCATAACACTGCTGCAGATTGGTGACCTATTAGCAGCTAATTTTCAGGTATTTAAAACAACTTTTGCTCAAACAAGTTACACTGATGGGTTGGACCTCTATATGACCTGATAGTAAACCTCTACATTTAGCATGAGACTGTTTAGTCTTTAGTGTTTATGCTGCTGCAGCAGCAACTGCAGTAGTGTAGTGATCCATGTTGTTCAGTTGAAACAAACACCATAAATAGTCTAAAGCTAAAGAAGTCTACATTCAGGAAATATAGAGTTCTAATGCATCAACGGGACTTTTGAAGCAAGAATTGTTTTAAATACATAACATTTTGCTAATTTGTCACTGATCTGCAGCAGTGTCTCTCCTGTTCTGACTAGCCATGAGCATTGCTCCAGTCAGAGGACTACTTCCTGTTTCAAAAGCAGAGTTCTTATGCGTCAATGAAAATGCCTGATTTTTAACATTTCAAGGTTTTGAAAGTGCTTGAAACTAGAGGTGATTATAAAAATCCACTGGTGAGCAGATCTGATGCTCAAAAAATCAAATTTTTTCATTAGGTCCATGAACTCACCATCTTTATGCACTAATTCATGCAAACAGATCTTCATGGGAAACATTTTACTTCTAGAATCATGATTTTGAATTTATTTATTGATTCATATAATATCTGTATCAGCAGGTAAGAGCAGAACCAGGTGTTCTAAATCAGAATCAGAGCGTTTCTACTTCAAACTGCAGCTGAAACTGATTAAAGCTTAAAACCTTTGCTTTTATGAGCTGAGGAGGTGGGATATTCATTCTGAGTCGATGCGTTTAGGTCATTTGTAAATCTTCGTCTTAAACCTTCATTTTGAAAGTGCTTTGGTTTTAGTGAAGACCCCGCCCACTTTGAGTGATGTCACCAGTGGGTGTGGTCCTCAACAACACTTCAAATATCCCTGTAGTGTAGGGCCTTCATTTCGTCAATTTTTTCTAAGGTTTAGACAAAGTGAAACTGTAAAGACTTTATAACGTTGTTTCAAATGTTCTCTCTAAATTGTGACTATGACCTCTACACAGGGGGTCAGAATGGCTCAGCTGAGGTGGACCAGGCTTCGGACACACTCCACATCCCTCCACAGTCTGATGGAGAGGAGGACATCACCTCCTTGGCTCCTCTCTGGTACCACCGCATCAGACGATCTGCTGGAAAGATATCTGACATTTGCTGTGAGAAAGGATGCAGCAAGAAAGAGCTGATCCAGTTCTGCTGAGCGGAGCTTTAACTCTCATCACAGAGTTAAAAACAACACCTGGGCTGAGGAGCTGTCAGAGACATTTGACAAATCACCTAATAGAAAATAATGCTACTTCAATAGTTCTATGTACTTTTTAATCCATAAAGCAGTAATTATAGGATCATAATCATATTTAACAGTTTAATGAAGCTTAATGATGATAAAACAAATAAAACCAGAGTGTTTATCTGATAATAAAGTGTGCTGTAGTAAAGCGATGATGATTAAAAACTCACATCTGTTTGTATTTTCTGCCAAAATGGTTGTTAAAGACATATAAATCATAATAATTTCAGTAAAAACGAGATGTTTGATCTTTATTAATGTTTCCATTTGTCCTCTTTGCTTCTGCACCATCATCAGAGAGGAGCATGACACGCTGCTTTAACCTTGACTCATGATTTATTCTATTAGTTTGTTGTCTAACAACAAAGGAACAGCCACTTAATGATCAGCTGTTTTCTAACATATCTGTCTTGTTTGAAAGGTTTTCATCGAACAAACAAGTCAAAACTAAAGCAGAACACTTTGAAAATGCTCGTTCATTTGTTCAAAAATTTTGCATAATCACATATAATTTACTGTAAGCTACAGCTAAATGACCCACATGAATAAAATGATAATACATTTTACACTCTGATAGAATTAAATCAAAATGAGGTTATTGGCCAAATCATTCAGCTGCATAATAAGAGACATAATCTCTGTAACGCAGTCCGTTTCTCACAATGAGGAGTGTCTAATTCTGTCAGTGGATAATCAAAAGCGGTGCTGATGATCCTCTACACTAGTCTGCTGTAAGCGACTCCTAATGAAAAAGGCCATACAGTCACTGATTGGTTCATTTGTTTTAATTGGGATGAGGGGTTGAATGTTATATACAATTGATTTTACTTGCTGTGTCATCAAACTGAGCAGAAACAAAAGATTTGATTTCAGATCTAAATTTGAGCAAATTATTGTTTTTTTTTCCACCTTTTATACTTAGAAAAAACAACAAAGTAATCATGCTAGAGTCATTAGCTAAATCCTGTTTAGTTTCTTCTAAATAAACAACGTTTGAATCATTTTAATGTACGTGCTGCAGCAGCATAAACACCATAAAATGAACAAACGGTCTCATGCAAAATTATAGAGGTCTGCAGCATTCTAATACATCAATGTGAGTTTTTGAGTATGAGTTGTTTCAGCAGCACTTTGAGTGATATCAGCACAGTGATATCTGTATCGTATCATTTCCTTAGTATTTGATCATCACCAGGTTATGTGTTTGCTTTTTAAACCATTGCTTCAAACATGTGCTTTTAACTGAAAATACTAAAACAAGACAGAGAGAAACTAAATGTAACACACAGGACAGAAAAAAGATCATATGTTTTTCACTGAAGATCAGTAGGTATGCTTTTATTTTATCACATAATTTGAATCAAAGGCTTCCTGTCAGTGAAGGAAGAAACAGGAAGTGAGAAAACGGTGATGTCGTTCTTTATTTCAACCAGCAGAGGGCGACAGATACTTGATAATGAACATAGTGCTGCTGTTTCCCCATCATCTTGCATTTACACACACACACACACACACACACACACACACACACACACACACACACACACACACACACACACACACACACACACACACACTTCTGAGACTTTTCTTAATAAACTAACTCCAGTCAGGAGTTTTAATGGATGACCTGCAGAGCTCCAGCTGGGTTTCCTTCTCCTCCAGGTCATTTATCTGTAGCTGTGTTAAGATTAGAAGAATTACACTGATGGTTTAACTCTAACGAAGAGGAAGAGAGGTTTTCATAATCCCATTAAGATCAACAAACTCTTCTCCAAGAATACTTCTTGCCCAAGGATACTTCTACACATGGCGTTGGGCGGGGTGAACCCTGGTCTCCCAAACAGAAGGCGGTCTCTCCCCCTGATCCACAGTCGCTCCAGTTCTCAGGTAGCATTTGAGACTTGATGAACCACGGTAGTAACTCGGTTCAAATCAACAGCTTATACAAAAAACTGGTTTCATCAAGAGAAACATCTGATGCTAAACTTTATGTAAAAAAAACAAAACAAACAAAACATCTGTCCATTTCAGATTAAGCTGCTACACTTCTGTACACCCCTCAGCCTTAGACCCCTCCTCAGCCTCAGACCCCTCAGTCTCAGACCCCTCAGTCTCAGACCCCTCAGCCTCAGACCCCTCAGCCTCAGACCCCTCAGTCTCAGACCCCTCAGTCTCAGACCCCTCAGCCTTAGACCCCTCAGCCTTAGACCCCTCAGCCTCAGACCCCTCAGTCTCAGACCCCTCAGCCTCAGACCCCTCAGCCTCAGACCCCTCAGTCTCAGACCCCTCAGCCTTAGACCCCACAGCCTCAGACCCCTCAGTCTCAGACCCCTCAGCCTCAGACCCCTCAGCCTCAGACCCCTCAGTCTCAGACCCCTCAGCCTCAGACCCCTCAGTCTCAGACCCCTCAGCCTCAGACCCCTCAGCCTCAGACCCCTCAGTCTCAGACCCCTCAGCCTCAGACCCCTCAGCCTCAGACCCCTCAGTCTCAGACCCCTCAGTCTCAGACCCCTCAGCCTCAGACCCCTCAGCCTTAGACCCCTCAGCCTCAGACCCCTCAGTCTCAGACCCCTCAGCCTCAGACCCCTCAGCCTCAGACCCCTCAGTCTCAGACCCCTCAGCCTCAGACCCCTCAGCCTCAGACCCCTCAGTCTCAGACCCCTCAGCCTCGGACCCCTCAGCCTCGGACCCCTCAGCCTCAGACCCCTGTTCTGCTGTCGCTGACATTTCTGAACTTGTGAATGTTGTCTTTGGTAGGAGTTTGTTGGAAATTCAAGGCCCACAGGTTCTCTAGATGATCCTGTTCTCCTGTGATTATTTAAGGAGGTTTTCCTCACTGTAGGGCCTTTGGTTCTTCATCTTTTGAGCAGCAGCCTGTCCTCTGGTGTGGTCCCTGAAACATTTAAACATGCAGCTGTCCAGCCTCTGATTACCAAACCCACTTTCGACCCCTCAGTTCAGAACTAACTATAGGCTAATCTCTAATCTGCCATCTCTTTCAAAATCCTAGTGAAGGTAGTACACAACTAATTTCTTTAAGCTGATCTTCATTGTCTCCTAGGGGCAATATCTTGCAGTTTGTGTCCACTTTTCTGGCTTTTCACATTAAAACAAGGGCTGCATGGTGGCACAGCTGTTAACTTATCAAAATAAGGGTGCAAGTAAAAAAAGAAAGGCTTACCGTTACAGGACAAACATTAAAGATGAGCATCTGTTGCAGGCTGGGTGGTAATTTTCAGACTTTATTTGCCCTGTTGTGCAGGATCTTTATCTATATCTCGTCACTCAGGTGATTGTTATCATTTCACAGCATAAAGACAAATGTAACTGACTTTGTGGTTGTTTAGATGCAGTGGAGCTGCTCCCTGTGTTCCTTCTACTGCATGTCTGCATGGGGTTGTGTAGCAACAACTATGGGGTGAATGACTTTGCCACTCGTGCGGGATGTCGGTCTGCTGCCAAATCCCTGCTGAATTGACAGTAATTAACCAGGCTGAGCCTTGTTTGTGCGTGTGGACATGAATAGTAGCTTGTTATTTGAACATTATTGGCCCTGTGTGTGGTTGTGTGTGTTGTGTACAGCTCTCAGTTCACCTTGGAACAGCGCCTCGGCAGCTGTGCATCCTCAGAGTGGTGTTTATGTGTACGTCAATATGTTTTCCCATAATCCTGTTTTAGGACTGCTTCACAGTTTGACAGGACAAAACCTGGGATGTCTGTATTTGCAGGGTTCTTACACAAAATCATCTTCAAGCACTTTTCACACACACACACACACACACACACACACACACACACACACACACACACACACACACACACACACACACACACACACACACACACGAACAAAACATATAAACTCCAAATGAGTCTCTCACATCATGACCTCATATCATAACCCCCCCCCCCCCTCAAAATATGATTTATGGGTTTCAGATCAGCTGATCACCAACCCTGTGTAGACTATTGTCACAACTTCCCATGAAAACACTTCTGGGCTTTAAAGGCACACTATGCAGTTTTGCTTATTTTGGCTCCCCCTAGTGTCCGTTTTAAATCACTGTCATAAAAACGTTAGCACCATTGTTTCTGCTCAGAAACACCTAAATCTAACTGTTGAAATGTCTCCTCAGCCTTCACTGCTTTCTACTGGAGCGGTTCATCACTCATTCAAAGAAATCAGCTGTGTTCAAACAGGGAGAGATGGGAAAAAAAATCAGCAATCATGAGCTAAAAACACTCCAGCGCTAGCATAACAGCTAGCCACATTGGGTTAGCCTAACCCTCGTGAGATACGTGACTTTGTGAGACTTCAGGGCACCGGACCAGAGACTCAGAAGTTACAATCGTGGTATTCTGGATTCAAGCAGCAGATGAGCTGAGTGACTTCATTAACCTGTAAAGAGTCAGATTAGTACAGACTGGCTCAAGGACAAGATTTAAAAATATGACCGAGCTCTGATGAGTACAGCTGGGAGGAAGATATGTGACTTTATGGACAGAACAGGATAGTAGATGATGTGAATTTTTTTTTTTTACATAAGGAGTGTAAGAGGTAGGAGAAGTTTTGGTAAAATTGGTAGAGGTGTAGAACATGGCAGAGGAAGTGGTGATGGTTTCCAGGTTTGTGTGATAGCCATATTTTTATAATATGATGGAAATAAACTTGTAAACATTGGTTCCACTGGCAGAAAGACCTTTTAAAATGTATGTTTTACCATCCATCCATCTTCTGTACTGCTTTATCCTCCACCAAGGGTCGCAGGGAGCCGGTGCCTAACTCTAGCGGTCAAGGGGTGGGAGGCGGCCAGGTGGGGGACACCCTGGACGGGTCGCCAGTCCATCGCAGGGCCACATAGAGACAAACAACCATTCACAGTCACATTTACAGTCACTAATTGACCTAACCCGCATGTCTTTGGTCTGTGGGAGGAAACCGGAGTACCTGGAAAATACCCACGCATGCATGAGGAGATCATCCAATCTATGCAGAGAGACTGGGACGTGAACCCATGACCTCCTTGCTGCAAGGCAACAGTGCTAACAACTGCGCCACCATGCAGCCTCTATGTACCTTGTTTTATTTTGTATTTTGTATAAAATTAACTAAGTTTATGCTGCTCCAGCCATTAAGTACAGTATAGCATATCAAGACATTGTTCAGTTGAATCAAACTAAACAAACGGTCTTGTGCTAAACAGGTTTACGAACAGGTCATATATTGTTCTAATGCATCAGTCTGACTTATTTGTGCAAGGGTGTTTTTTTAAATACCTGACAATTATCCCAGCGTCTCTCCTGATCAGGCTGTGGGGTGGATGGATTTTTGTTGAGGGCCCTTCAGTCCCTGAACCAGAAGAGTGTGAGTCTGGTCTGCATATCCAGCAGTAAGTCAGACCTGTTCCCAGTGAGGGTTGGACTCCGCCATGTCTGCCCTTTGTCACTGGTTCTGTTCATAACCTTTATGAACAGAATTTCTAGGAGCAGCTGGTGTGGAGGGTGAGTTTAGGAGGATCTCGTCTCTGCTTTTTGCAGATGATGAGGTCCTTCTATGTTCACAGCCGAGTATGAAGTGACCGGGATGGGATCAACACCTCCAAGTTTGACACCATGGTTCTCGACTGGAAAGGGGTGGCGTGCCAGCTCTGGTTCTGAGGAGACGTCCTACCTCAAGTGGTCTCCCTAAGGTATTTTGGGCTTGTTCTGCCAGCAAGAGGCTCCCTGGTCAACCCATGACAAGCTGGAGGAAAAACATCTCCAGGACGTCCTGGGAATGACTGGGGGTTCCACCAGAGGAGCTAGCGGAGATGCCCGAGAAGAGGACAGTCTGGGAGGATGCTGCCCCCGCAACCTGGTTAAGCAAAGGAAAGCAAGTCGAGGTAAAAATGTTAAGAATACAGTTGCTTTTTTAAGATTACATGTGGGCACTATGCCACCCGTACATCCTGTGTAAATTATAGTAATTCTATATGTATTTCAGAAAATGTTTTATTATTGAAGAAACTCTTTTCCTTTTAAAAGCTGTAACTTGTATCTTAAGCTAACAACAATGAGCCATTTTTATGAGCTTCAAATGTTCTACAAGCATTTTAAGACCTTTATTGTGAAGGACTGCAGGAGGTCTTGTGCTGTTATGACTGATGTTGGAGTAAAGGGCGCACCTCAAACAGACTTAATAAAATACCCAGTTTATTTTTTGGTAGCAATACTAATAAAAACAGAACAAATAAGGTTCTGGACCCTGATGGGGTTCATGTCCTCAGGGTATTCTGGAATTATTATTTTGACTTTTTTTCCTCTCTATTTTGACTTTATTCTGGAAATATTGAATGAACTTCTTCTCAGTATTTTAATTTTGGCAAACAAATGAAATCTTTCTCCTTTAAATTCTCTAAGAAGTGGCTCCAAAGTGCTGTTGCAGTCATATCCATGTTGACACTGTTGAAACCTTTGTTTGATGCACACCATTCATGTGTTTTACCCTCATGTTGTTACCTTTATCGTATTGAGTCATGATTCAGGAAATATGTGACTGTAAACACTGAAAGACAAACTCTACACTTTACTTTTCTGCTGAGAGTCACCAAAATAAAGGTCTGTAGGCCTACAGTAAAACTAAAGCTAGCTGTGAGTTAGCTTAGCCACCTAGCACTGTAACTATATATGACATGTCATTTTGTCCCGTCTAATAAAGTAAACCTGGTGGAGGTTAGCTAACGTGACTGCTAGCTAACAGTAAACTTTACTCTCACAGCAACATGTACAGTTAAGAATCAAAATGAGTGGAAATTAAATTCAGCTTATCAATAAATAAACATGAAACTAATTACTAATTTTGTTATGTTATTTGATCATTGTCTTCTGAAGTTTTGCCTGAGAAAATCAACTCACTGTTGAAAAACACCCTTAAATTGTCTTTACTATTTGGATTTTGGAAAACGAAAACTTTCGTGTTTTGGATTGAAAATGACTTGAAGTCCAAAATGTAACGAGACTGCTAGCTTCATATTTACAGGGCAGATATGAGAGAAAACAGTCAAACAGTCAGCAAGAAGGCAAGCCAAGCTTCTCTCCATCAGGTGGGGGGTCAGTTCAAGGCTCTGAAGTTTCTTAAGCACTTTTATTGGTGTCCTTTCAAAATTCTTTCGTAATAGAGATTCTTCCTTACCTCATTTTACCTCAGATTTCAGTGAATTCATTACAAAATGAACATACTGCAATTCCTTATGGTTTGCAAATGTAAAAATCCTAGATATTCTAATAAAAAAGCTATAACAGATATTGGGTGTGCCAATTTTATTTCTAAAAGGCCAGATTTTAATGTCAGATAATTCAAAAATAATTTTATATGAATTTAAGAAAATATAGTTCCTTCAGCGTACAGATGTTATGAACATTTCCTGATTCTTAGATTCAGTTCTTTACCCATCTTGTGGAATTAAATGTATTTAAAGGGTATTTCAATCATTTGGAATCAGCATGCTGCTCGGTTATGGAATCATAATCATGGTTATTTAGGTTAAAAATTAAAACATATTTATTTAATGTGAATATGCACTGAATTCACATTATAAGAAGAATAGTTGTGCTGTTTAATGGTGACTAAAACTCATGATTGTAGAAATTAAGAGATGAAACTCATGTAAATAAATTTTACAGTGAAAACCATTGTTGTGTTATCTAAATTGCTTAAAGAAAGGAAAGATTAAACCTCTGGATGCAGAATGCATGGAGGTCAGAACTGAAACGAAAGGAAGACCTTTTTTTTTTAGACTTCATACATAGTATCAAATGCTGCCTGTGTTTTTTGCCCTCATTCTGCCAACTTTATACAAATTCACTGCAAACGTTTGGGATTCAAAAAGAGTGGAAGTGCACGTCATTTGAAAGGCATGTCAAAATAAGAGCATGCTTTAAAACAGGAGTTTAATCATAATAGGTTTTTGTTTAGAGCCAAAACTGAAACAGAAATGTGATCAGTTTTACTGACCTGCAGCTGAGTCTCAACAATGTGTTTTAGTCCTGCCTGATTTCACTTGAACAAGTGGATTGTAGCTCTGTTTTCATGGACGTCTCCCTGACTGTCGTCCTTTGTGTTCTGATAATAATAACTTGATCCAGTCAGAAGGAGCAACAGCTCATACAAGCTGCAGAACACAGCAACGCCTGGAGGAGGTGGTTCTGATTCATAAAAAGAATGAGCAGAACCACAAAGTCCAGACTGCGATTCAACAGACTACAGGCTGTGGGACGAAGGCTAAACAGTAAATGTCACTCAGGAGGAATTAAAGGCAAAAATAAACTGGAATTTTCTGGAAATCTTTAGAACATTTGTATGCTGAAGCAAGAAGATCTTCATAAAATGATATCAAAGGGTTTTTGAATTTGTTTATGTTAAAGTCTGGATCTTAAAGGGATGTTTAGGTCATTCTAAAGCATCGTTCTATCAGCTATTTATCTAAAGTATGGACCACATCCACTGATGACATCACTCAATCTCTAGAAACAGGAAGTAGTCCTCTGAGTGGAGCAATGACTAACCAGATTGGGAGCAACACTGATGCAGATTAATGACAAATGAGCTAAAAATTCATTTAAAAATCCCAGAGGAACATTAGATGTTTCACTGAAGTTTTGTCAAAAAGTCATTGTAAGCTGTTCTGGCTGCGGACAGGAAGGATCTTCTTCAGCGGTCTGTGTTGCAGAGGCCTCCGATAGCTGTTAGCATGTCCTGGATTACACCACCTGTTGTTGCAAGCACTAAAGCTGCTAATCCACCTCCTTTGATTTTTCTGCTCCACTTCAAATCTCTGTCTGCTCCTATCAAAGGCTGGACAGAGAGACGTTTAGTCTGGATCTGATCCTGCAGCCACGTCCCAGTGAAACACAGGATGCTGCATTCCTTATGGTCTGACCGGGTTCTCATCAGCTCTTCAAGCTCGTCCATCTCACATTCCCTGTTACGATCAATGGAAGCGAAAGTTTAAACTTCCTCTTCCTCTCTCTTTGCTCTTGCGCCACGTCTTTGACTCCTCCTCTTTAACTCGTCTGGAATTTTGGGTTGCAATTATGATAGTATTTGAGCTTTAAGATGTCAATTAGATGCTCCCTCTTACAAATGGATAAAAGAAGGAAATTTGCAGCAAAAATCCTCCAAGTAGCACAGCTATCAGTCTAGAACAACAACATCACTCAAAAAAGCAACATCTTCAATCAGGAAAAAATAGAAGAACGCCCCCAAAACAAAAATGACAGAGCTGAAACGAGTTGGCACCTTGATATTTTAAAAAGGGGATTCAGGTTTTCATGTCACACAATGAAGCTGTCCAAATTGCTACGCTACTTTAGGTGCAGCTGCAGCACCACGAACAACATAAACTGATCAT
Organism: Callopanchax toddi; assembly: GCA_006937965.1. Lineage (NCBI taxonomy): Eukaryota > Metazoa > Chordata > Actinopteri > Cyprinodontiformes > Nothobranchiidae > Callopanchax > Callopanchax toddi. Next base: position 529,814 of record SSNR01000334.1, read on the forward strand.
CATAAACAAATCAATCTTATGCTAATTTGTAGAGGTTTACTAACAGATGATGTAGCATTTTAATGCATCGCTGTGATTTTTTGGAGAAGGCGTTTTAAATACCTGAAAATCAGCTGCTAATTCGTCACCAATCTGCAGCAGCGTCTCTCCTGATCTAACTAGACATGTGCTGCAGTCCAGAGGACAACTTCCTGTTTCACAGACTCCGCCCACTTTGAGTGACGTCAGTGGGGGGTGTGGTCCTTAGTGTAGATAAATAGAATGTCACTTCAAAATGACTCAAAAATCCCTTTAATCTGCTCCGCTGATGTTGGTGAATAAATCAACAGAAAAGCAACAAACAGAAGAAATATTATAAAACCAAAATCATCTGAATAATCAAGCCGAACAGTCTGTGAACTGTTGTCATTTTGGGAAAGAACCATGCAAAAAAAAAAAATCCCAGTTAGTTTGTCAGTTCAGCCGGTGATGCGTCTGTGTGGCTGGATAACAGTGCATTTCAAGACATGCCATTTTCAAAACACCACAGGAAGCTCTAATCCGAGTTGGTGAGACTACTTCATATTTCATTGTTGTAAGCAGCATTGAGCTAGAAGTGAACTAACAAACACATTCTCTCTGGTTTCTGCTCGTTCTCTGAACTTCTCCGTTGTGTTCATAGAAACAGGACAAAAAAAACCAAAAAGGTTTTTCAAAATGTTTGGAGTTGCAGTGTAATGGAGGCAATGTTATGCATTACATTAAGACATTATCTTTACATTTTTGGAAAGGAATGTATCTGAAAAAGGAATGCAATGCTGTATTCAGACTGTTAACATCGTAAAAAAGCTTTGAAATTAGTAATTAAATAACCCTCTACTATTTATACATTCAGGCACTGAAAAATCACATGTCAATATGTAACTAAAAAAGATAGTCGCTCTCTTTTTTCCCTTGTTAAGAACAAGGAAGCTGATACCTTGAAGTTGGCAAATGTGTAAATTTTCCCAACCTTGTAGTAATGCCGTGTGCATTCCCTTCGCTATTCTTTCATGTGACAGTTTCTCCTTCCCCTTGAGTGCATTTCCCACCGCCGACCTGAAGTCAGAGCTGTAGTTTCTCCTAAAGCTTTCAGCCTACACTGTGGGAAAGAATCCGTGACACTTTTCTTTTGTGGGTGAACTCAGATGGGTTATCTTGCTCTCCTCCTGGAACAAACGGTTAAACGGACAGATGGGTAGACGGATGTCTTCCATGGCCTCGGAGCAGGTGAGCCGAAGCTCCACAGACCAACCTCCCCGCGTTTGGTTAAGGACTCTCCGGTGTGATAGCCAGCTCTCACCCCAGCGACCCTGAACTCAGTCATTTTTTAACTATACAAGGGCTTTTACAAAAAAGCTAACTTGAACAGCCATACAATGGCTAAAACATAAACCATATTCTACTTGTCTCGGTTTTTCTGTCTTTTGTGTTCAATTTTTTGTTGTCTCTTGGGGTTGCATTATTGTTTATGTTCCTTATTTGTTTGCCTTTGTTCTTTTTGACTAGCTTTAATCCAGGCTTGTACTGAAAGGCTCAGTCACAGAGGAATTGGATTCTTTTGAACGAAAGGAAGGAAGAAAGGAAGGAAGGAAGGAAGGAAGGGAGAGAGAGGGAGGGAGGGAGGAAGGAAGGGAGGAAGGACAGAATGAAGGCAGAAAGTAGGTCAAGATATGGGTTTGTTGGACTCGTGAGTGGATCTAGAAACAGCTTTGGATGGAGTTTGTTGGGAAAGGCCGGACTACTGGTCAGGGCTATCCGCTGTCAGAAGACGTGTGTGGTGCTGTTGAGGGAGAGCGCCGCCGCCGCGTGGTGGAAGTCCACGATCGCTCCGAGCGTTCAGAGCGCTCTGATGCTAGAGAGGCGGGCCGAAAGCGGTGAACAAAGCCGTCCAGAAAGTCCTGCTGCTGCTGGGTTATGGCTTGGGAGATGAGGCAGGGCAGTGCCTGCAAGCTGCCCGCCACCGAGTCCAGCTTGTCCTCCAGTGTGCCGATGCGCTTGTCCAGCTCCTCACTGCGCTCCTGCAGCTCCGACACCAGGTCATACATCACATTCTGGGTCTAATGGAGGAGGGAGGGTAAACAGATGTTAGGCAGAACAGCAACAGTCAATAAACATTAAAGTTCCTGTAGAGGTGCCCACCACGTGGTGCGTGATCTTTTCATTACTGGTTTAGGCTTTAAAAGACACACATGCTGCCAAATGGTGACAAGAGAGTGAGACATTTTTAGGTTTTCTGGCTCACAAAATCATACTGATACTCCAGAAAGCTTTATTACCTGTTTGTATATTAATTCAGCACAAGACTGTTTGTTTAGATTGTTTACACTGAGTTACTATGCTACTGTACATGCTGCAGCAGCAGAAACACCTTAGGAGAAACAAGCCTCGCCTCGCCTTCCTCCGCTTATCTGGGTCTGGGTCGCGGGGGCAGCATTCCCAGACCATCCTCTCCAAGTCCACCAGCTCCTTCGCTGGGACCCCAAGGTGCTCCCTGAGCAACCTGGAGATGTATTCACCCAGGTTGCCCAGGGTCCTCCTGCTTGTAGGACATGCCCGAAACACCTCCCGAGGTAGGCGTCCAGGAGGCATCAAACCACCTCAACTGGCTCCTCTCGATGTGGAGGAGCAGCGGCTCTACTCATTCTTATTGTAAACTGCAGAGGTTTTCAAACAGGTAGTATGGAGTTCCAATGCATCAGTGTGGCTCTTTATGAACCAGAGCTGTTTTAAATTCCCCAAAACGAGCCTCTGATTCTCCCCGTCTGAGAATGGCTCAGGTAAGAGGACTACTTCCTGTGTGTATTGACTCCGCCCCCTTTGAGTCATGTCACAAGTGGGTGTGGTCTTTACTGCAGATATAAATAACTGATAGAACGCCACTTCAAAATCAGCCAAACGTGACCCTTTAGGTACTGTTTGAGCACCACCACACAGCTTCATTTCAAATGATAAACATGTGAACGTTGTAAAGTTTCCAGGTGAAACGGTGCAGACACAGTAGGTCAAACAGCACAAAGCTCCAGGGTTTTCAAAGAACTCCCCTCACAGATGATTTTCGGTGGATTATTTTTGCATCGTGGTAACTGGAAACGCCAACCTGATGTAATGGCACACACGTTATTCTGATGTATAATTAGTGTGGGTGTGTGCTTCTGTTTGGGCCACTAAAAGTTAACATTGAATAATAAAGATATACAGTAATACATGCCTCCTTTAAGGAGTGGAAACAATGAATTGCTCTCCTATTTATTTGATGGCAGGCAACAATTAATATTAACAACTATATAAATTATGGTCATCAGAAGATGAAGTGCTGATCGTGAATTCCTAAGTTTCCTCTCCTCAGAGAAGCAGGAAGGAGAGGAGTTTCAGCGTGTCAGCAGAGATTTTATCTCCTCATGGATTTAACAACCAGCCTCTCTCATCCATTTAAAGCCAGAGCAGGCTTTTAATGCTTTATGTATCTCACTGCCATAATCCATTTATGTAATTAAAAGGAACTCCATTATTTAGGCTCTTATTGCTCTGCAGAGGCAGCAGTGGTCAGTTACATTATCTGCTGTGAACCTTTAAGATTCTTGTAGCAATGTGAAACAATTTTCACTTATTTTTTATTTATGAACTCTGAGACCACGCACAGAAATACTTCAACCACTGGGTGCTATTAGAGGTTATTAAAAGGACATTTTCTGTAGATTTTTAACATTTTATTTTTATTAGTGCTGTCATGAAATTTAAAGAAAAGAGAGATTCGTTAATTATGATCTGTAATTAATTAATCTAATTTTTAATCTCACTTAAAAAGCTGAGGAAAGCCCTCATCTGGAGGTATTTTCATTTATTACATAATTATTGTGTCAAACCAAAAGACTGATATATAACAATAAAAAGTGCCTTTATGAAGTCATTTATTGTGTTTAACAGACTTGAGCAGATGCAGAGACTTTGGTAACTGGATGCAGTTGCAACAACTCTGTTCAGGGCTGGGTGTGTGTCTGTGTGTGTGTGTGTGTGTGTGTGTGTGTGTGTGTGTGTGTGTGTGTGTGTGTGTGTGTGTCACTGAGCATCCATGACAGTTTGAACACTCAGCGCACCTCCCCTCCGCTCCCCTCCCTTCCCCTCACCACTCCTCACTCACTCAGAAACCCCTAAATCTACCTGTTGAAATGTCTCCTCAGCCTTCACTGCTTTCTACTGGAGCGGTTCATCACTCATTCAAAGAAATCAGCTGTGTTCAAGCAGGGAGAGATGGGAAAAATCAGGAATCATGAGCTAAAACACTCCGGAGCTAGCATAACAGCTAGCCACATTGGGTTAGCCTAACCCTCGTGAGATACGTGACTTTGTGAGACTTCAGACCGGAGACTCAGAAGTTACAAACGTGGTATTCTGGATCCAAGCAGCAGATGGGCTGAGTGACTTTTCATTAACCCTGTAAAGGGTCAGATTAACACAGACTGGCTAATGAAAAAATTACGTAGTGTGCCTTTAAAATCAACCAACCAACTATAATGTGATCTACTGTCTGTTCAGCACAGAAAGGTGATTTCTTTAAATGAACTTGGTGAACTTGCCTTTGCCAGGTCCACCAAGGTGTTGGCCTGATCGTTGAGTTTCCTCTGCTCCATCTTCACGCTGCGCAGTCTGAGTGGGGCGAGGGGAGGTGTGAACAAGGAGGAAGAGAGGAAAATGAAAGGGAAAAACAAACAAAAGTCATGGAGAAGAGGAGGAGAGGCGTGGTCCGCAGAAGTAAAGAAGGAAAGAAACAGGGCCAGCAGAGAGGAAAGGAAGACAAGAACATCGAGTTTCATCAGGAGGATTCTCATTTGTGACATTGAAATGAGAAAACATGCACTGTAAAAGCAACTTTCATATCAGTGCATACATATACTGTATATATGTGTATATGTATATATATACAGTACAAAAAAATGTGTATATAAGCAAGCATACTTATTCTTGGTAAAAACAGTGCCAACCAAAACATGCAGAGTTACAGAAGCATACTACACTCATTTAGAAAAACTATGGACTCTTTTTAATTGATTTTTTTTGTCAGCAGGTCTATTTATAGGCAGCAGTAGGTGTTGAACAGGGAGCAGTTTTCATTCTCAGGGATGATCTTGTTACAAGTAGGGGTGGGCGATGTGACAGTCTTATAGTTTAACCCTCAGGCCTCAGGACATGTTTCCATCTGACCATCAGTAGGGAATCTGACCAAATATTATCAATCAAAATCTGTTGATGAATGTTTTATTTCATTATAAACATTTTTTCAATAGATCAATACTTGTTTACTCACAAGCTGTTAACCCATTGGAGTCAGCGAGTTTTGTAGATTTTTCAGAAATTATTTTTACATTTTTCCGCATAGTTTTTTTGTTGTGGGTTTTGAGATTTACCCAGCTTATAATTGGTCTGTGAATGCACCACACCACTGTCTCTCTCCACACCCACGGGTGACATCATTCAAAATGGGTGGAGTCTCAATAAACAGGAAGTAGTCCTCTGACTAAATCAGCAGTCTTAGTTAATCAGATTGGAGAAACACTGCTGCAGATCAGTGGCTAGCCATGAGCATGAGTGTTACTCTGGTCAGAGGACTACTTCCTGTCCTTCTTCATCTTAATCTTAACAATGAATCTTCTACGTTTTTAAAATGCTTACATTTTTTATAAAGTGCTCAAAATTAATTGAATCTAGAGATGCACAAAAAAAATCCACTGGTGATCAATCAGCTGATCTCTGTGAACTCACTATTGCTACAAACTAATTCATGCAAAGAGAATTTAATATGAAAGTTTCTACATCCAGAATCAGGAAACACTCTGTTGATTAAAGTTCTTTGAGATGAATTAGATTCATATAAAATCTGTATCGTGAGGTCACATCTAAACAAGACTCAGTATCGGTGCTCAAAACCAGAATCAGTGCATTTTTATTCTATCGTTTTGAGTTGACTTGTTTTTAGTGTTTATTTAATATAGCAGAAAATCTTGGAAACTCACCTTTAAAGTGCTTTAAACCTGCTTGAATTAGATTTTAATGAAGACTCCTACTTCCCACTTTGAGTGATGTCATCAGTGGGTGGGGCTCACTGCAGAGAAATGATAGCTCGCTAATCAAAATTACCCAAATATTCCTTAAATTTACTGTTGTTTTTTTCTAAAAACCATTTTATTTATTTATTTTTGTTTGTTTGTTTTATTCTGGTTTGCTGTTGTTTTGCATTTGAAAGTCATTTTGCTCTGCACAGTTCAATCAGTTCAACTAGGTATGATTTTATATCAAAACCTAATGCCATATTTTTGGAGTGTATAGACTGATGAGGGTATTTTCATGGCTGATACATGGTATAACACCAGTGTTTTGCATATTTTGGGTTACATCAGTTAAAATTAAACTAAAAATTTCGCTTTGGCAGATGTTTTTTCTGCACAGCTTTTTGCTGTTCCCCAGCTGCTGCACTGAAAACTGTTGATGTTGCTGCAAACATTCATGAGTCTTGATTCTCTCAAAATAGCAAGCGATCACCGGATTGATTTATTAGAATTGTTTTTTTCTTTTTACAGGAAACAGGACATGCTGCTGTCATTCTGATCTTTCAGACTAAACTCTTGAGTTGAAGAGTCAGACTAAGCAAGTCAGAATTATGATTAAAGTTGTTAGTTCTGATGTAACGATTGTCCAGATGTTTTAGCCAAATCACCCACCTCTAGTTTAGACCCAAAAAAGAATATTAGAAAAACATTCTTAGTTGTGTTTGAAAAGCTACTTCTCACATAATTTCTGTAAAGAATGCAATATGCTTCTATAGTAGAGCCCCCCCCCAATCCTGTTAAAAATAACAACATTCCCATCTCTTTCCACCCAAAAGTAAGACATGAACAAAAGGAAAAAGATGGCATGCCCTTCATCAGAGCTACAAACAGCTGAGTGGTCAGACCTCACGTATTCACACCGCTCACTCAGTAAGCGTGCAGTGACTATGGCTGACTTTGTGCATGATGAAATGTGAACTGAGCACTCGTGTTGCAGGACTTTGTGAGTGTGTTTGTGCATCTGCTCACAAGCTGATGAAGTGTGAGTGGATGCCACAGAAAAAAGATGGAGGTTTTCGGTAAGTTTCACAGGAATCCGATGGTTTTTGTGCGCCTCCTTGTTAACGTGGAAAATATAACTGTATATTTTTGTTGTTCTGTAAAAATGTGGTATTCAAAGCTAAAATTACAACACTTAATACATGTGATTCATGTTTTTTTCATGGCTGAAATCATGAAGATTCACCAAAGAGAAGTTGATGGATGAGAGGGGGTGGACTGATTTCCAGCACTTTGCTTCGCTGTCTTCCCCTCATCTGGGTCGTGGGCTCAGCATCCCCAGTAGGGGCCACCTCCACCAGCTCCTCAGGTGGGATCCCACGGCATCCCGAGATATAATCCCTCCAGAGTGTCCTGCGTTGGCCCAGGGGTCTCCTCCCCAGGAAGGCATCCAGGAGGCATTCTGACCAGTTGAATCACCTCAACTGGATCCTCTTGATGTGGAGGAGCAGCGGTTCTAATCTGAGTCCCTCCAGGATGTCTGAGCTCATCACCCTGTTTCTAAGGCTGAGTCCGGCCACCCAGGAAAACCATTTTGGCTGCTTGTACTCTGATCTTGTTCTTTTGTTCATTACCCAAAGCTCATGACCCAGTGAGGACTGGTATGTAGATCAATTGGTAAATCAACAGCCTCTGGTTCTGGCTCAGCTCCCTCTTCACCACTACAGACTGGTTCAGGGTCTGCATCACTGCAGACGCTGCCCCAATCCGCCAGTTGATCTCCCTCCTTCCCTCACTCATAAACAAGACCCTGAGATACCTAAACTCCTCCACTTGAGGTAGGACCTCTCCCCTACCCTGAGCTGACAAGCCACCCTTTTCCAGTCAAGAACCCTGACCTCAGATTTGGAGGTGCTGATCCACATCCCAGTCGCTCCACATTCAGCTATGAACCTCCCCAGGAAGAGCTGTAGGTCATAGCTTGATGAAGCCAGGAGGACCACATCATCCCCGAAAAGTGGAGAAATCCCCTGCCACCTCCCATACCACGGCTGGGCCTAGACATTCTGTCCATAAAGGTTAAGAACAGAGCTGATGACAAAGGGCAGCCCTGGAGGAGACTCCAGCACCTTCTTGTGATCTGGTAGGCCTTGAGGAGAACCCCCTCAGTGTTGACTGGTTGTGCAGGAAGTGAATCACCATGAGCCTCCCTTCAAATGCAGGTGAAGAATAGTGATTGGGCGAAAGGAATGATTGACATGCCAAATGAGCCAATAAGGAAGGACAGCACCCATAGAAACTTTGGAACGTTGTTTTGCTCTGAGCTCTCAGGCCACATTTTGAGCAGACTTCTCTACTGTGTGACATTTTTCTGAGCTGTCCTTGATTGATCAAGTTTTTGCATCATCACATCACTGCTTTATTAAATCTTTTGTATCAGATTAGGTTTAACTCCTGACTCTCCATCCATCCATCCATTTTCTTTAACTGCTGAGTCCACAGAGGGTCACGGGGAGCTGGTGCCTATCTCCAGCGGTCAAGAGGCGAGAGGCGGGGGACACCCCGGACCAGTCACCAGTCCATCGCAGGGCCAACTCCTGACTCTCTCCAAAACAAATACATTAGCTACCTTATGCCTCGGTAGGATGTGTTAATGACATTGAAAGATGTTGATTCATGTTTGAGTGAGAAGTTCAGAGCTGAGGACTCCTAGCTTCTTTGTGACAAACAGCTTCAGCTCCTACATGCCTGTTTGGCTTTAGTATCACTCACCACTGTCCATGAAGGGACTGAGGACATTGTCACATCTGTAGTTTGGTTCCTCTGGTCTGAATCAGTTCATTATTTTGTTCATTTGTTGCCTTTTCCTGTCATTAGGTTTGTTTTCTAAGAAAAACTGCAAACAAAATAAAATGCATTACAACAAACCAGGTGAGAATGTTCAGTCTGCTGATTGGTCAGATGTCTGGGGGTGGGACTATCTAATGATGATCCTTATTGTGGATAATAAAGAAGACACAGAGACAGTACGTCTGGGATGCCCTTCTTGTTGCATGCTGATGCTGTACAGGTAGAACACAGTTTATAAGTTTGTACATCACTTTATACCCTCAAAACTCCACCCACATCTGTTACTTGATTGGACCCCTTTGTTTTAAGGTCTCGGTTACTTGAGGTTCGGTTTGGTTCCAGACTCTGTCTCGCTCTCTTTGGACAGGGACTGGGTTGCTTTCACCCCTTAGTCCACTGTCTCTTTGACTTATTACAACCACCTGTAGGAATGAAATGTTGGAATCTTGCTTTGGCCGAACGCTTGTGTCAACGAGTTTAAGAGTCCATCCAAGATGACTAAAGTAAAAGGGCACACAAATACCAAGTAGCTTCTAGCTAGCTAAAAATGAACCAAGGGCTCGCCTGGATGATCAACAAAGTCTGTTAGCTCACTAAAATCTGAGCAGATGTCTGAACAGAATCTTCTTGGTAACAGAATGGGTTTTTCTACAATATTACTCTAATGAACTATTCTTTCCCACTGATTATTAGAAGTGAGCATAGAGCTCCACAGCGACATCTGGTGATGAGGCTAGGCCCCACAGGCCCTAAAGCAGGGGTGTCAAACTCATTTTCATGTTGGGCCACATCAACATCATGACTGTCCTCAAAAGGACGGTTGTGGCAGAATGTATTGACAAAACTACCCGGTGTTAAAAAAAGTTTTAAATATGAATAAATAGCTAAATTGGCACTATAGAAATAAAAAAGCCAGTTCATTAATTCGCTCTGCAATGGTGTTTCTTGACAAACTGATGCTGCTTAATGCCAGTAGCATTCGGTAGCTGCTCTCACACCTTGAGCATACACTGCTTCTAAAATGCTCCCATTAAAAAACACTTTGCATTTGAAGCAACATCTTCAGCCACAATATTCTGAAATTGTACTCTTAATTTGTTGACAAGCTGACGTTTTTCCTTGAGGCTAACAGTAGCATAGTTAGCTTTGTGTTTCGTGGTGAATTGCCGGTGTAGGTACCACATCTACTCGGCCGGCCAGATCTGCTCGGGGCCTGCGCCTGCCGATTACGTAACACAAGCTTATTGGCTGAACGTATGACTAACGTAAGTGACGTCAACACGTTTCATAAATGTTACGTATGCACGTTAACGCTGAAGCTTTTGATTGGTCCGGACATTCGTTTGTAGTCCTTCACTGGAGTAAAGACTACAATTTCGTTTGAATTAATCTTTAAATTTATTTACATCAGAACTAACGAAATATACAGAAGAATCCTACATTTATACAAACGGTCAGGCCTGCTAAATATATACATACATTTAAAACATTCACATATGAGAACTGTTGTGCTTTTTTTGGCACAGTCAGATGTTGATTTGATGTAGTTTCAAAACAAAGACAACATCATGTTTTTATTAACAAACTACAGATATAAAGAAAACATTTAGGCGGTAAGAATCATGTATTTAATAACAAACCTGCTAAACTCTTTCCAAAACATGTGTGAAAGAACAGTATCGACAGGAGTTTACAGCGTATTTTGTCCAAGTGGCTTTGTCGTAGTGTGACGTCGTCAGTAGGAGAAGGACTCCGAGCATATCGGGTACCTACACCAGCTTAAAGTTATTCCTTCACAGAGAGCCTTCTAGCAGCACAAACAGATATTTGGCTACTACTAAATCTTCTACCTTCAGCATCTATTTGTCTTTTCTTGAGCATTTTGGGAAAACTTGTATATTTCTCTACTTCATGCCTTGCTAAAAATCTGCTTCAGTTAAACATCAAAATGACAACACTGCCCTCTGGTGGCAGGGCGTGGCATTGCACATGGTAGGAAGTACTTTGGGTTACTGCATGTGAGAACAGCTTCTTTGATATGACAATCTTATAATCTCTCGAGCCACATAAAAAGTCATGGCGAGCTGGATTTGGCCCACGGGCCTCGAGTTTGACACATACAGTATGTCCTAAAGGCAGAGGCTCTGACTCGTAAAAACACTGAAGAGTTTAAATATGTTCATGTTTACGTATTTAGCAGACGCTTTATAAACGGCTCAGAGAGAGGAGGTTAGACTGTGTTGTTGACTAGATCAGGATCAAACCATAGAACCTTCATCCTGTATTTACATCTGGTAGCTCCGCCCCCAGACAATCTGGCCAATCAGCAGACTGAACCTTCTTACCTGGTTTGTAGTGACACATTTTGTTTAGCTTGCAGTTTCTGTGAAAATGGACGGAATGACAGTAAAACGTTACAAATGAACACAATGGAGCAGAAGAACCAAACTACAGATGTCAAACTGCTCTTAGTGTAAAGCACTTGGTGTAGCTACACTTTGGGTGGGCTGTGTCTGGTTCACACAGGCTTTAATTGATCATATCTTAGAAGAGAAAAAGAAAAAACTTACAGCAAACAATTCAACCGGTGTGAATGACTACAGAAAGTTTTACAGTCTGGATTAATGTTGTCACAAAACCATCAACGTGTAGGATGAGTTCTGCTGATGCAGGTTAATATAGCCCTCAGAGCAGCTATATTAGTCACTCATATCATAGATGAGTATGGTCTTGGTCAACAAAGGTCCATGCTCATTCTTTGCAAGAAGCTTTTTTCTTTCACGCATTCTCTCCAGACCACCTCCATTACTGACACAGGTGGCAAAAAAAAAAAAAAAAAAATGTTAATGCTTTTTTTCTGATTCCATTCAAAAGAGAATGGGAGGGAGAGGGAAGGAAATGGAACACTTAAATAAAGAAAAACCAAAACATTTCAGCAATCCAGCAGTTTTTTTTTATTCATGCATGTCAAACGCAGACATGGAGAGAGGAGGAGGAGGAGGAGGATGTTGAGGAAACAGTAGGAGAAGGATACATAGAAGACTCAACTTACTTCTGAGCTCTGCAGTGATAGAGCAAAACAAGGACAGAACACAGTACAGAGTTTAAACCTCACAACATCCACGAAACGAGTGAAACCATTACACTTGTCGCAGTAAGCTCAGGGTAAAGGGGGGTTGGAGGGGGAGGGGGCGGGCAGGGGAGATAGGAAGGACCATCACAATAGATTGATTGCATATGTGTGTGTGTGTGTGTGTGTACATCTGTCAAAGCTTTAATGTAAGTGGGCATAACAGTCAGAGGAAACATCATGTTAGGAAGAGAGACTTAAAATCCCTACAGGGTGAAAACACAGTTCCAACACAGTATTAGCAAAACAAGCAATGAGGGACTTCTGAACCATTGTGAAGTGTGTTTGAGTAAAAGTGATCAAACCTATAGGTAATCTTTTACACAGATTTACATCACACAGGCACAGTTTAAAGGGATGGTTGGCATCATGTTCTATACAGTAAAGGCCACACCCACTGGTGACATCACTCAAAGCAGGCAGAGTCTCTAGAAACAGGAAGTAGTTGATTGACTGGAGCAATACTCATGGAGACCAGGACAGATCAGGAGACACACTGCTGCAGACTAGTGACAAAGTAGCTGCTACTTTTCAAGTATTTAAAACAACTTTTGCTCAAAATAGTCACGCTGGTGTGTTAGAACTAGGGCTGTCAACCGATTCATTTATTTAAATCGCAATTAATCGCATGAGTGTCCCTAGTTAACTCACGATTAATCACGATGGGCTGAGCCACATGACAGATTGTTTATTTATTTATCAAGAACTTCCTGTTGGCAGTCACTGAGTGGGCCAGATTAGCGTCCAGGACACCAGGAGATCTCCCGGTTCTCCCGATTGCCAGTCCGTAACTGGCTATGCTGTAGAAAGTTTACTGGACGTAGGATTGTCCAGGCGTCGCCGCTGAAAACGTTCTAGCTTCTGCGAGGGGAGGAGGGCTCTCTGCATCAGCTGCATGCTTTGTCAGACCTGTGCGTTCATACGTGCACAGAGCAAAACTACAGAAGCCTGCATGCTAATCGCGTGTTAAATAAATGAATGCCGTTAAAGGGAGCTTTGCGTTAACGTCTTAAAAACACGTTAACGTTGACAGCCCTGGTTAGAACACTATATTACATGTTAATGAACCTCTACCATTCAAAATGAGACTGTTTAGTTTGTATCAATGAAACTATGTCTGAATGACTACACTACTGTATGTGAAACTGCAGCAGCATAGAGACCATAAACAAACAGTCTCATGCTAAACTGTAGCGATGTACAGAGCAAGAGTTGTTTTAACATTAGCCCTAATTTGTCACCACTCTGCAGCAGTGTCTCTCCTGATCTGACTAACCATGAGTTTCGCCAGTCAGAGGACTGGTTCCTGTTTCTGGAGACTCTGCCTGCTTTAAGTGATGTCACCAGTGGGTGTGGTTCCTTCCTCTCACTCAGCTGATCGTACCTGTTGAGTCCTAATTCTCTAAACAAAAACAGTCCTGAAGTCTGGTTTCTGGACAGAGCTGTAACACCTGGTGACTGGTAGCTTTTACATAAAGATAAATGTTCTGGAACAAGCTGAATAATAGTTAAAATGATTGTTAGCTGCACCTGGAGATATGCACGTACACGAGAGCACGTCAATCTGATGGCAGTGAGAAGAGAGCAGCTTTTACCAGGTGACGTTAGGAACAGCTGTTTGTTCATTACAGCTGAGACTCGGACTAGATGGATTATTTGATCAAATACTCAATGATTAAATTATTTGATAGCTGCAGCCCTATAGTCATGACTAAGTGGCGTCTATCAGTTGTTTTTCTACAGTAAGGACCACACCCACTGGTGACATCACTCAAAGTGGGTGGAGTCTCTAGAAAAACAGGAAGTAGTACCTTGTATCTTTAATCTTCAAAACTGTAACTTGTCAGGAAACGTCTCGTCTCGTCTCGTCTTCTTCCGCTTATCCGGGTCCGGGTCGCGGGGGCAGCATCCCAATTAGGGAGCCCCAGATGGTCTTCTCCCCAGCCACTTCTACCAGCTCCTCCGGCAGGATCCCAAGGCGCTCCAGGGCCAAACCAGAGATATATTTTCTCCAGCGTGTCCTGGGTCGACCCGGGGGCCTCCTGCCGGCAGGACATGCCTGAAACACCTCCCTGGGGAGGCGTCCAGGGGGCATCCTAACAAGATGCCCGAACCACCTCAGCTGGCTCCTTTCGACATGGAGGAGCAGCGGTTCTACTCCGAGTCTCTCCCGGATGTTCGAGCTCCTCACCCTATCCCTAAGGCTGAGCCCGGCCACCCTGCGGAGAAAACTCATTTCGGCCGCTTGTATCCGCGATCTCGTTCTTTCGGTCATTACCCAAAGCTCATGACCATAGGTGAGGATTGGGAGGTAGATCGACCGGTAAATCGAGAGCCTTGCTTTCCGGCTCAGCTCCTTCTTCACCACAACAGACCGGTTCAGCGTCCGCATCACTGCAGACGCTGCCCCAATCCGCCTGTCGATCTCCCGCTCCCTCCTTCCCTCACTCGTGAACAAGACCCCGAGATACTTGAACTCCTCCACTTGAGGCAGGATCTCTCTCCCGACCTGGAGTTGGCAATCCACCCTTTTCCGACCGAGAACCATGGCCTCAGACTTGGAGGTGCTGATCCTCATCCCAGCCGCTTCACACTCAGCTGCGAACCTCCCCAGCAAGAGCTGTAGGTCAGAGCCTGATGAAGCTAGGAGGACCACATCATCTGCAAAAAGCAGAGACGAGATTCTCCTGTCACCAAACTCGACACCCTCCACACCACGGCTGCGCCTAGAAATCCTGTCCATAAAGGTTATGAACAGGACCGGTGACAAAGGGCAGCCCTGGCGGAGTCCAACCCTCACTGGGAACAGGTCCGACTTACTGCCGGCTATGCGGACCAGACTCACACTCCTCTGGTACAGGGACTGAATGGCCCTTAACAAAAGACCATCCACCCCGTACTCCTGGAGCGTCCCCCACAGGGTGTCCCTGGGGACACGGTCCCTGGGGACACTCCTCTGTGAACCGTCACCTTATCGTGGTGGAGGAGTTTGAGTGCCCTAATGAGCCTAGGAGCTATGTTGTCTGGGGCACTTGTGCCCCTGGTAGGGTCACCCATGGCAAATTGGTCCTAGGGGAGGGGTGAGACAAAGAACGGTTCAAAAGACTCTTCATGCAAGTACAATCATCGAGCCAGTGTACCCGGCCCGGAGGGTTACCGGGGTCCCACCCTGGAGCCAGGCCTGGGGTTGGGGCCCGTGAGCGAGCGCCTGGTGGCCGGGCTTTCGCCCATGGGGCCCGGCCGGGCCCAGCCCGAACTGGATACATGGGCTCATCCACCTGTGGGCCCACCACCTGCAGGAGGAACATGAAGGGTCCGGTGCAATGTGGATCGGATGGCAGACCAAGGCGGGAGCTTTGGCGGTCCGATCCCCGGACACAAAAACTGGCTATTGTCAGGAAACGAAGAAACATTTTTCTTTACATGGAGTAAACCCTGGGTGGTCACGAGTCACTGGGTTATTGTTTAAAAAGTCATCCTGATAGAAAACCAATAGAACTGATTTAAGCAGAAATGGGGAAACAATCTGCAGCAGTGTCTCTCCTGATCTGATCAGCTATGAGTATTGCTCTGGTCAGAGGGCTACTTCCTGTTTGTAGAGACTCCACCCACTTTGAGGGATGTCACCAGTGCGTGTGGTCCTTACTGTAGATAAATAGAATGACCCTAATATCCCTTTAAGAAATAAAACAGGCTTTTGTGTTAATTTATTTCATTTTTATTTCCTACAAACAACACCTGCTTCAACACACCTGCACTGTGAATAATCTGTGATTTATGCACCACGACGGAGCCATTACAAAATGATAGATGATAGAACTACTGGAGTGCAGTTTATTTAAATAAATCTCTAAACACATGCAGTGAATAAAGAAAAAACTCCTAAATAAAGGTTTAGTTTCAGGAATGCATGCTATGGTTTTACATATCAATATTAAAATAAAGCAAAGTGCTAACTGCTAGTGCATGGGTTCAAACTGATGACTGATCTGATTTGACTAAATATGAACTGCTGGGTAGTGAAAACCTGCTGGGTCCAAACTGGTGCTTCGGTTTGGTCTATGGACAAACTGAGATGCTCCTTCTAACAGATAAACACATGAAATTAGTCTTAAATCAGCCCCAACCACCTAAACTCTCATGCTGGTTCTTGTGAGGATATCTATCTTTCACTTTTGTGTTGCTTTCAGTTTCAGGAATAGATTCCTGCTGAACTTGAGCTTTGAATGCACCAGAAGAGCTACATTTAGCTGATGCTGGTCAGGATGGTGTGAACAAAAAACAACACAGAATCCCTATGACATAACCACACAAGTCCATGTAAACCACTTCAGAATTCTATGTAAATAACCACACAATTCCATTAAAAAAACACTGAATCCATAGAAATAATGACTGAATTCTCTGTAAATAACCTCATAAATCAACGTGAATAACTCAATTCCATGTAAATAACCAATTTCATATCTATAGCCACATCATTTTCATTACATAGCTACAGAGTTCCATGTAAATAACCAAAGATTTCCAAATATATAAACACATAATTCTATGTAAATAAAGCACTGAATACCATAGGAATAACCACAGAATTCCATAGAAATAATGACAAAATTCTCTGTAAAAAACTATAAAATTCCATGTGAATAAGCAAACAATTCCATGTAAATATCCACATAATTCTATGACAAATCCACAGAATTATATATCTATAGCAGCAAAATTTGCTTTAACCACAGAAATCCATGTAAATAAACCACTGAATACCATAGAATTAACCACAGAAATCTATAAAAATAGTGTCAGAATTCCATGAAAATAATCACTTTCCATAGAAATAAACATATTTTCATTAAAATAAACACTAAATTTCATCTAAATGATCACAGATTTCCACTAATGTAGCAACAGAATTCAATGTAAATAACCACAGAATTTCAAATAAGAAACAGCTGAATTTTTTGCAAATAACTACAGAATTCCATGTAAATAAGCAGAATTCCATGTAAATTACTGAAACACACTTCAAAATGGCCCAAAAATTCCCTTTAATCCTGTAACCTTAAAGAAAAAAGCAGCCTGTCCCTCAGAGTAGATTTATAAAAGTTCTTGTTGGTGAACTAGTGTTTCAGTGGTGGACTAGAGGAGATCAAACAGCTCAGGACTTACTGGTGAATGGCTTGGAGAAACTTGCGCTGGTGTTTCCGCACCTTGGCATGATCGATCTTCTTTACCAACTTGGTGTGTTTGTAAATAAGCCATGTTTCCCTGAGTACATTGGCAGCTGTGTTCTTTACCTGTGGTACAGAGTTAGAAAAGACACCTGAGAACTGGTTCAGTGTATCAGTACTGACTGTCAGCAGAGAAAAACAGAACACTCCAGAGAAAAGGGAAGCTGTGAGCAGAAAATTATGAAAGATCAAATATCAATCATCTTCTTAGATTCTTTACAAAACGTTCTAACTATAAAGTCCACTCTGTGTATTGAATCTACGTTTAAGCTGAATATCTTCAGACATGAATGTTTTTCCAGTTCGTCAGCTGTTATTTACTCTTCTGCATTAGTTGTAGTTCCACACAACCCTCCTGTATGTTGGACTGATGTCTTAATGAAAACACTGATCTGCATTTATGTATACATGTGACCTAAAACATCCTCCTGAGATAAGTGACACAAGCCGACTAAGAACCCAGTTAAAGAGATATTTGGGTCTTCTGAAGTCTATCAGTTATTAATCTACATTTGAGAGCTACAGGTCAGAGCCTGATGAAGCTAGGAGGACCACATCATCCGCAAAAAGCAGAGACGAGTCTCTCCTGCTACCAAACTCAACACCCTCCACACCACGGCTGCGTCTAGAAATCCTGTCCATAAATGTTATGAACAGGACTGGTGTCAAAGGGCAGCCCTGGCGGAGTCCAACCCTCACTGGGAACAGGTCCGACTATGCGGACCAAACTCACACTCCTCTGGTACAGGGACTGAATGGCCCTTAACAAAAGACCATCCACCCTGTACTCCTGGAGCGCCCCCCCACAGGGTGCCCCTGGGGACACGGTCATAAGCCTTCTCCAAATCCACAAAACAGATGTGGATTTGGTTGGACAAACTCCCATGACCCCTCCATCACCCTAGCGAGGGTAAAGAGCTGGTCCACAGTTCCACGACCAGGACGAAAACCACATTGCTCCTCTTCTATCTGAGATTCAACTATCGACCGGACCCTCCTCTCCAGTACCCTGGAGTAGACCTTTCTGGGAGGCTGAGGAGTGTGATCCCCTTATAGTTGGAACACACCCTCTGGTCCCCCTTCTTAATACTGTAATGGGAACCACCACCCCGATCTGCCACTCCACAGGAACTGCCCCCGATAACCACGCAATGTTGCAGAGACATGTCAACCAAGACAGTCCTACAACATCCATAGCCTTGAGATACCCAGGTTAGATCTCATGCACCCCCAGGACTCCACCACTCTGTAGTTGTTTGACTACCTCAGCGACTTCTGCCCCAGAGATTGGACAGTCCATCCCCAGGTCTCTCAGGTCTGGTTCCTCATAGGAATGCGTGTCGGTGGGATTGAGGAGCTCCTCAAAGTATTCCTTCCACCGCCCGACTATAGCCCCAGGTGTTCCCCGTCCCCATTGTAAACAGTGTGAGCAAGTTGCTGCCTTCCTCCCCCTGAGGCACCGGATGGTTTGCCAGAACCCTTTTGGTGCCAATCAATAGTCTTTCTCCATGGTCTCACCAAACTCCTCCCATGCCCAAGATTTTGCCTCGGAAACTGCCACTACTGCACCCCGCTTGACCCTCCTGTACCTGTCTGCTGCCTCTGGAGACCCACAGACCAACCATGCCCTGTAGACCTCCTTCTTCAGCCTGACAGCTCCCCTAACCTCTGGTGTCCACCAACGGGTCTGGGGGTTACCACCACGACTGGCACTGGTGACATTGCGACCACAGCTAGCAACAGCAGCCTCAACAATTGAAATGCAGAACAAGGTCCATTTGGACTCAATGTCCCCCACTGCTCTCACGACATGTTCAAAGCTCTGCACATACCGTAGGTGGGAGTTGAAGACCATCTTGATAGGCTCTTTTGCCAGGTGTTCCCTGCAGACCCTCACTATACATTTGGGTCTACCAGGTCTGCGTAGCATCTTCCCCTGCCATCTGATCCAGCTCACCACCAGGTGGTGATCAGTTGACAGCTGCGCTCCTCTCTTCACTCGAGTGTCCAAAACATTCGGTCTCAGGTCAGATGATACAACTATAAAGTCAATCATCGACCTGTGACCTAGGATGCCTTGGTACCATGTGTACCAATGGGCATCCTTATGTTCGAACATGGTGTTTGTTATGGCCAAACTGCGACTTGCACAGAAGTCCAATAAAAGAACACCACTCGAGTTCAGATTGGGCGGGCCGTTCCTCCCAATCACAGCCCTCCAGGTCATGCTGTCATTGCTCACATGAGCATTGAAGTCCCCCAGCAGGACTATGGTGTCCCCAATCAGAGCACCATCCAGCACTCATCCCAGGGACTCCAAAAAGGCTGAGTACTCTGAACTGCTATTTGGTGCATAAGCACAAACAACAGTCAGGGCCCGTTCCCCAACCCGAAGGCACAGGTAAGCTACCCTTTCGCCTCCCCGAGAAAACCAAACATACAGGCAAAGAGTCTTGGGGCTAACAGAAAGCCCACCCCAGCCCTTTGCTCTCACCCACAGCAACTCCAGCATAAGACCCTCTCCAGGACTTAGGTTCCAGAGCCAGTGCTATGTGTCAAGGTGAGCCCAACTATATCTAGCCTGTACCGCTCAACCTCTTCCACAAGCTCCAGCTCCTTCCCCACCAGAGAGGTAACGTTCCATGTTACAATAGTCCGTTTTTGTGTCTTGAGTGTCGGACCACCAAAGCTCCCGCCTTGGTCTGCCACCTGATCCACATTGCACTGGACCCTTCATGTTCCTCCTGCAGATGGTGGGTCCAGAGGTGGATGAGCCCATTAATCCGGTTCAGGCTAGGCCTGGCCGGGCCCCATGGGCCCAGGCTCTCGCTCACGGGCCCCATCCCCAGGCCTGGCTCCAGGGTGGGACTCTGGTAATCCTCCGGGCCGGGTACTCTGGCTCTTTGATTTAACCTCCATGAAGAGTCTTCCGAACTGCACTTTGTCTCACCCTTCACCTAGGACCACTTTGTCATGGATGACCCCACTAAAGGCACAAGTGCCCCAGACAACATGGATCATTAGGGCACTCAAACTCCTCCACCACAATAAGGTGGCGGTTCAAGGAGGAGTTATATGCAAAATGTAAAACAAATCAAAATATTTGCACTTAAGTACAGATAGCTTTCAAGGGCTGAAGTCCATGAAAAGGTTTGATTTTTTTTTGTGGTATTTTCAAGGTTTAAAAGGGCTTGAAGCATTAACTGAGACTGGTTTCAGCAAGTAAAGCCTGATTTATACTTCTCCGTCTGCGTCGTTACGGAGACACGCAACGCCATTATGCGTCGACGCAAGCTCTCTACGACATGCTCGCAGAGGCTGACGGAGACATGCCCAAAATTCTAACTATGCGTCGAAAGCGACGGGCAACGCATGACTGTGATTGGTCGGCTCAACACCCCGTGATCATTTCCGGCTTCATGCCGCTATCAACAGAGTAGTAATAGTAGAATCTCGCGGAAGCAGATATGGATCAGCTTGAGAAACGTCTGGCAGAAGAAGTACGAACATTTATATCATCCATCAGTGTCCCTAAAGAGTTAAACAAGAGCTACATTTTCGCTCGTCGCCTGCCTCATCCTCACTGAACGGACGGGCGGACATTCAACAGACGCCGCTGTCTCCTCACTTCTGTTTAATTCTTTTTAACAACATTGTTTGTTCCTCGAGATCAATCTGTTCAAACTCAATCAAAATTTGCTCTCTGTCGGCCATTAATGAGCTGAAATAAACAAACTTTGGTCGACCGGAGGCATTACTGCAGAAAAGTTATGCGCCCTCTGCTGTCCTGGTGGAGAATTGCTTCACAACACTGACGGAGAAGTAAAAATCAAAAACGTCTCCGTCAATACGTGTGCGTCTGAGCGCAAACGTGCTGTCGGAGAAGTATAAATCAGGCTTAAGTGAAGCAACCATTCAGAGCATTTTTTTCTTTCATGTGTAATACTCACCTTAAAAGTGTTGGAAAGTGCTTGAATTGTATTTTGAGAACCCTGTGAGTAAGTTACTAGAATGGAAGCAGTATAATGTGACTCACTCGTTTGCAGAGTTGTGTGTCCATCATAAAGTTGTGGACATGCTTCTCAGCCTTGGTCAGCTCCAGCTTCCTGGCCACCACTGCAACCACCAGTGCAGTGCAACCAGCTCCCTGTTGTACAAACACAACGTCAGATAAACTCGTCAACATTCGGTGTGTTTCTTTAGTGTGACAATAAAACACTACAGTGATCAGCCAAAGTGCTGTTACCACTGGACAGATACTGAGTAGGTCCTTATCATCAGGACTTAACTAGACTATGGAATCATTAGAGAATAATTTCTCCATAATTAGAGGCCTTTGATCAGCAACAATGTTGGTTTGTCCAGTAGGATATTGCCTAAAGATTTCTCATAAGTTTTATAACTTCACAGAACTTTACTCATTTTGGTTATTTTAGGGATTAAAAAAATGCAAACACACCCAAATTCTAACCACTGAGGCTCTCCTAAGGTTAAGTCTCTCCTAGTCTGAAGTACAGCTGAAGGATCTAGATCTACAGTGACATTCAGTGACCATGGTTACGGTGATGACTCTCATTACAGTGTTGGGAATCATTTTGATGACCTGGGCAGTAGGTCTCAGGGCTCTATGTAAACTGAACAGCTGGTAGGACTCTTAAGGGGATATTTGGGTCATTTTGAAGTGGCGTTTTATTGGGGTTTTTTATCTACGACAAGGACCACACAAAGAAGTGACATCACTCAAAGTGGGCGGAGTCTCTAGAAACAAGAAGGAAGAAATTGTCTTGACAAATTAGCAGCAACTAATTTAATAAACAACTCTTGCTCAACTAAGTCTCCCCAGGTGTCAGAACATTATACCTGTTTATAAACCTCCACATTTTAGCATGAGAGCATTTAATGAGTTTATATTGTTTCAACTGAACAATGACACAGTTCCTATGCTGCTACATGCATGTTGCTGCTGCTGCACTGCAGTAGATATCCTCTTATATCTCCAGATAAAGGCACAATGATAATCATTTATTTTTACTGGTTTAGGGAAACTACTGGAGGCCAATTAGGTGGCGTGAATCAGCATCAGCAGTGACACGTACTGTAGCATGGTGATTGTTTGGTTGAAACAAACTAAACAAACCGTCTTATGAAAAACTGTAGAGGTTTACAAACAGTTAATATAGTGTTCCAATGCAGCAGTATGAATGTTTTGAGCAGGGATGAAATTATTTTCTTAATTCTCAGAATTCTTTGATTACAAAAGTCCTAGATGTAAAATGTAAGACTTGTAACAATTTAATAAAATTAAAAAGTCTTTATGAACAGCTCCTGCTTGAGATGAAGTCTGTTTTACCGTTTGCTCATTCGTCTTTAAAGAATCAGGAGTTGTTCTGCATGTGCAGCTTAAAGGAGTCACCTGCCTTCAGACTGAGTCAGTGTTGAAGTATTAGAATAGAACAGAATAGTCCTTATTGTCAATGTACCTGGAGATACAATGAATATGTTATTTCTGATATAAATATATGAACACATAATTTAATATATTCCTTTTTTCTTCTTCTTGCGATGATGTTTGAAACTGAACAGACCAAACGCTGAGTTGTCAGTTAATTCTCTGACTCACCTCAGCGAACCTGTTGACACTATATCATCTCTAGTAAGAAGTCACAAACGTTCTGAAGTCTGTCTGGTGACTGAAGCTTTTTATGTGAAGATAAATGTAGCAAAAAGCATTTTCAATAAATGAACAGGCTGAATAATGGTTGATCTTTAGCTGTACCTCATATGCGCTTAGATGAGAATCTACGCTGAACTAGAAGGTGAAGCTAGGAACAGTTAGCGTGCCTTTATATCCAGCTACGTGAGGATCAATGGATTATTTATTTACTCAATTACTAAAATACTTAACACTAGTTGCTTGAAATACCTGAAAAGTTTTTGTTATTTTGTCACCAATCTGCAGCAGTGTCTCTCCTGATCTGACTATTGCTCCAGTTGGTGGACTACTTCCTGTTTCTAGGGACTTCGCCCACTTTGAGTAATGGTCCTTACAATTAAAAAAAAAACTGACGCCACTTTAAAATGAACAAACTATTCTTTAAAGTGTGTGATCTGCTGAAACCAGTAGTAGTGTAGTAGTGTAGTAGTGTAGTAGTAGTAGTAGTAGTAGTTAGTGTGAACTGCTAGTGTATTTCTAACCTGTAAAGGCTACACCTTTGTGTAGTGTGCTTCCAGATGAACTCTGATAATTTGGGTTGATTGTTGGGTTGATCACATTTTTAGGTTACGTTTAAGGTGCACCTATTGTTTTAACAGTGATTCATTCATGTAAACGAAAGCAGGTGACCTACCATAATCCCTGTAAGCAGACACACGCCTTTTCCACAGTACGTGTGTGGTACCATGTCACCGTAGCCAATAGAGAGGAAGGTAATCGAAATGAGCCACATGGCTCCCAGGAAGTTACTGGTTACTTCCTGTTTGTCATGATACCTGGAACAATAAAGATAAGCAGAGGTGGAAGACACACTCAGAGTGGGTAGACACAGTTGAAGGGACGTGAGCATGCTGAGCGTGGTGCTGTGGGAACCAAACGGGGTGGTGGGTGGAGGAGGGAATCAGGATGTAAGATGATGCACCACTTTTCTCTATGCTGGGCACATCAGCTAAGAAGGTTCAAAATTTAGTTTGAAAGTCAAAAATGAAGGCATACTGTGTGAATCTTTAGGATGAATTCAAATGTATTTTTGTTGCTTGTTGACTTTTGGAGAATTATGAGTTTATGGGTAAATGAATAACAAACATGATGGAGAAAATAGTTTATTTTTTACATTTTTATGAATGACTTCAAATTGAAACTACTGAAAATCAGATGTTCAGTGTTGTTTGATGAAATACAATGGGTACAATAAGTACTGAACATGTCATCAATTTTCAAGTGAATTGAATTCTAAAGGTTCTATTAACATGAAATTCTCACTAGATATAATTTGGACAAGCTGTGAAATACTGGGAGTATAGTCTGGTCAGATGAGACCAAAATTAATGTCTTTGAATGACTTAACCCCTTGTAGATTATTGTGGCAACTTCACATTACTGCTGTTCTTAAAGTGACCAGTTAGAGTATCAGGATTAGTACTTTATCAAAAACCTGCCATCCAGTCCTATACATGACTAGTGACCTCTGGAAGTGGAAAGGACTATTTTAATTTTGTTATTATTGTCATATTGTGCGAGGGGCCAATAGGGACACTATTCCAAATTACTTTTCATACACACAAGTGAAAACCTCTCATACACACATGTGAAAACAAAACCTTTCATACACATATGTAAAAACCTTGTCATACACATATGTAAAAAACTCATACACAAGTGAAATTCCTTGTATGTGATGTCACATTTGTGAGAGGTTTTTCACATGTGTGTATGAGAGGTTTTGTTTTCACGTGTGTGTGTGAGAGGTTTTCACGTGTATGTATGAGAGGTTTTTCACTTGTGTGTATGAAAGGTTTTCACCTGTGTGTATGAGAGGTTTTGTTTTCACGTGTGTGTATGAGAGGTTTTTCACTTGTGTGTATGAAAGGTTTTCACCTGTGTGTATGAGAGGTTTTGTTTTCACGTGTGTGTATGAGAGGTTTTCACGTGTATGTATGAGAGGTTTTGTTTTCACGTGTGTGTATGAGAGGTTTTCACGTGTATGTATGAGAGGTTTTTCACTTATGTGTATGAAAGGTTTTCACCTGTGTGTATGAGAGGTTTTGTTTTCACATGTGTGTGTGAGAGGTTTTCACATGTGTGTATGAGAGTTTTTGTTTTCACATGTGTGTGAGAGGTTTTCATGTGTGTGTATGAGAGGTTTTTCACTTGTGTGTATGAAAGGTTTTCACCTGTGTGTATGAGAGGTTTTCACGTGTGTGTATGAGAGGTTTTGTTTTCACATGTGTGTGTGAGAGGTTTTCACATGTGTGTATGAGAGGTTTTGTTTTCACTAGTGTGTATGAGAGGTTTTGGTTTCACTAGCGTGTATGAGAGGTTTTCACATGTGTGTGTGAGAGGTTTTCACATGTGTATGAGAGGTTTTGTTTTCACGTGTGTGTATGAGTGGTTTTCACATGTGTGTATGAGAGGTTTTGTTTTCACGTGTGTGTATGAGAGGTTTTCACGTGTGTGTATGAGAGGTTTTCACATGTGTGTATGAGAGGTTTTCATGTGTGTGTATGAGAGGTTTTTCACTTGTGTGTATGAGAGTTTTTTCACTTGTGTGTATGAGAGTTTTTTCACTTGTGTGTATGAGATGTTTTGTTTTCACATGTGTGTGTGTGAGGTTTTGTTTTCACTAGAGTGTATGAGAGGTTTTGTTTTCACTAGAGTGTATGAGAGGTTTTGTTTTCACTAGAGTGTATGAGAGGTTTTGTTTTCACTAGAGTGTATGAGAGGTTTTGTTTTCACTAGTGTG
>SSNR01000334.1:556804-580323 GCA_006937965.1 Callopanchax toddi
GAGTGTGTGTGAGGTTTTGTTTTCACTAGAGTGTATGAGAGGTTTTGTTTTCACTAGTGTGTATGAGAGGTTTTGTTTTCATGTGTGTATGAGAGGTTTTCACATGTGTGTATGAGAGGTTTTCACGTGTATGTATGAGAGGTTTTGTTTTCACGTGTGTGTATGAGTTTTTTCACTTGTGTGTATGAGAGTTTTTTCACTTGTGTGTATGAGAGTTTTTTCACTTGTGTGTATGAGAGGTTCTGTTTTCACATGTGTGTGTGAGAAGTTTTTCACTTGTGTGTATGAGAGATTTTGTTTTCACTAGTGTGTATGAGAGGTTTTGTTTTCACTAGTGTGTATGAGAGGTTTTTATTTTCACGTGTGTGTATGAGAGTTTTTTCACTTGTGTGTATGAGAGGTTTTGTTTTCACATGTGTGTGTGAGAGGTTTTGTTTTCACATGTGTGTGTGTGAGAGGTTTTTCACTTGTGTGTGTGAGAGGTTTTCTTATGTGGGTATGAAAAGTTTTCATGTGTGTATGAAAGGTAATTTGGATGAATGTCCCTGGTGACCCCTCATAACATTGTTATATAATCAGGGGTGCACATAACTGGTGCTCTAAATGTCATGCGTGTACACCAGTTCCTTCTGCCACAACACTTATTCGTGCAACAGTGTGTTATGTAGCGGTATCAGTCGCACAGCTGCAAAGCTCGCTGAGCGGTGAGGACAAGCAAACCAAACGTCAGCATCAGGTACTCCCTTAAATACCTCAATGACAAAATCATGTGCACCCCTGTAGATAATAAAATACAACAGATGAGTGAGTAGGAAATTCGTCTGCGATCAACGCCATCAGTCTATTCTGCAACAATAAAGCTGTGAAGGTCTTTGGTTTCTTCACCCATCATCATCTTGTGTGACACCTTGGTAACGAGACCCCTTTAGGTCATCAGTGGCAGGATCTAATTCCTGATAGATTCCAGGGGATCTTCCCTGTGTCATTCCATTTGAATACATATAACCACATGTGTGGACATTTAATGTTTGATTTCTTTGTATGTGTGGATTGGATGTCTTGTTAACATCTGGTGAGAATTTCATGTAAATAGCAACTTTAGAAAAAATATTTACTTAGACATTTAATGATGTGTTCAATACTTATTTTCCCAGCTATAAGTGATGGGAATTAATCTAAAAATGGATGTTGGGACAAGTCACTTTTTCTATGCATCATCAGTGAAATGAAAAAAAAAAAAAAAAAACATCTTTCAAATAACAAGTGTTGCAGGTCAAACTCATTATAAATAATCCAAACAAACAAATGTCAGTGCCTCTAAATGGATAAACCATTGAGTCAAATCAGCCAAACAGTTGGCTCGTCGGTCACAGGTCCATTCCAGTGTTTACACTGCTCCAAGAACAGCTGCAGCAATGCAAATCATCACTTTAAATATGTTGTCTGTTGAAAATAGCTGACAGCCATGCTTAAAATGTCAACCCAAAGGCCAGCAAAATATGTGGAAAATACTACTAAATAAAAAATAAAAGAACTGATGACATTCCCATACCTTTGCAGCAAATCTGCCTCATCCACCCACCCTCAACTCGCCTGATTATTCCCAATGGGCTGTCTAGGAGGAGTTCAGAGAAGACTTAATTTTGGGATTGGACATCAAACACTCAAGGTGAGGAAACATGTTAAACGCATCACAATCTAAATGCCTGGTTTGTAATTGTGCAGGGTTTTTTTGGAGGGGATTTTGGCAGAGCCAGTCACAGATATCCGGTGAAATGGAATGTCCAACAATGACCCAGCATATCTCAAAAAGATCACCTCTAATTAGTGTACAAGTACAGTTTCCGCAAGAAAAATCCAGAGCTACTTTTTGAGGAATTCCCCGCTCCACTTCCTCCTCCAAGACAGTTCATTGTCTTTAAAGGGATGTTTGGGTCGTTCTGAAGTGGCGTTCTATCAGTTATATATCTACAGTAAGAACCACACCCTCTACAAACAGGAAGCAGTCCTCTGACCAGAGCAATACTCATGGTTAGTCAGATCAGGAGAGACACTGCTGCAGATTGGTGACAAATTAGCCAATAAAGTCTGGGTATTTATAACAACTCAACACAATTTATGCGTTAGAACAGCATATTTGTGAAACAAAATCATTTGTTTCAACTGAACAATACTATGTTACTGTAATTACTGCTGTAGCAGCATGAACATCACAACCTGTCCTCCACCAGCAAACAAGTTAAATACTTAGGAAAAATATTCAGATGACTCATATTTAGGATAACAAATCTGACTAGAACTGATGACACAGAAACAACAGTGACAACTTCCTCTCACCAAATCAGGCTCCGCCCACAAAACGTGTAATCAATGTTTGCAAACATTAAAAAGGTCTTTACTTCTGGCATGTCAGGTCCATGCTGAAACATCAGGCATCTAGACAAACCGTTTCAACCTAAACTGTTTAAAGAGTTTTAATGCATCACTGTGACTTTTTAGTTGCTTTAAATACCTGAAAACTAGCTGCTAATTTGCCATGGAGCAGTGTCTTTCCTGATCTGACTGGTTGTGAGTATTGCTCCAGTTAGAGAACTACATCCTGTTTCTAGAGACTCTGCCCACTTTAAGTGATGTCACCAGTGGGTGTGGTCCTCACTGTAGGTAAACAACTGATAGAACGCCACTTCAGAATGACCCGAATGTCCCTTTAAAGGTTAGGACTCATCTAATCATGCCTTTTGCAGTGTTTGAAACTCCCACTCCTTGTGATCATTTACATGCTTACATTTTTGGGGGGGGTGAGGGGTTGCTATGAGCCTGTTTTGTCCCACAGAAGTGCGTGGTCTGTGGGATTCAAGCTTTTAGAAATGACATGCAGAGAAGCAGTCTGTAAGGCACCATGCAGGAATAGAAAGATGTCTGCATCCTGCATGCTTCAAAGCCAGTATATTGAGAGCAAGGGCGTGAGGGGAAGGCCTACATGAGATCTGTCTCTGATAAGTACTGCAGCGTGGCCGTTGGGAAGGGGAATAGACCGTCTTGGTGGACTGGCTCTCATTTACAAACAGTGAGGGAAGGATTGTATGCTAACAAAGGGAGAAGCTTATTGGATCTGACACCCCTGTCTGTTTTACCTGCATCCCAACACGTCAGCAGCTACACTTTGATAGCTGCCAGGGGACTAAACTTGATCAGATGGCTAAATATTGTAATTATAAATGACTAGAGTGTTAACTTCATTCATCTTGTTATCAAAGTGAGCAGAGAATGAGTCATGTCTTCAGTGGAGGCACTTCCCAGCACAGCGATCAACTCAATACGCTGTAAATACAGTTCACTGTGTTGTAAATACAACCCATAAATATGCTATCATAGCTTCGTCCTTTATTATCTGTTCCAACAGTGGATGCGGTTGAACGCTTTTGCAGCAAATAATTCATTCTGAAAGAAGAGCAGAGGACAGCTGTGTGGAAACAGAGACAGAGGCTACATGCAACATTTTATAGCTCTCAATATACTGTTTTTAAGTTTTGGGATAGCATGGAGAAGAGCTGGCACCACTTTCAACCTATTGAGGAAAACACGATGTCAAGAGCGTGAAGTTACTCCCCCACAGTTCAGGTTTCACTCAAGATCTGTTAAAACATTTTAAGGATCAACAACATTGTTTAAAAAGTCCTAAAGTCCAGTGATCGTAGAAAAAACCCTCATAAAAATAAAGCTTTGTTTCAACTGCTGTATTGAGCTGCTGTAAACTCCATCCCCAGACCAGGGAGGCATAGGGCGTTTTAAGGTTTCACTGTCACTGACTCAAGTTCAACTTTTAAATGACCAAAGCTGATACGTTTGAACAAATAGAACAAGAAATCAGAGGTAAAAAAAGCCACACAGTTCATCAACACACACACACACACACACACACACACACACACACACACACACACACACACATAAACGATTCAATATGAACGACAGCGTTTTACAAACACTCAGAAAATACAGTATTGAGATTAAAGTCAAAATGGTGAGGAAAAGTTCTGAAATAGTGTTTTAGGAACAAAGCTGTTATTTTTAGATCAAACAGAACATAACCAGTACTGGTAGAAAGGCCTACAATACCCATAATGCCTTGTAAATGAACTATGGTGACTTTACATTAATATATCTGAATAAAAAGTGAATTATTTTTGCTCAAACTTGCATCAGAATGTGAACACAAGCTGTAAATAACTTACAGTGGAAGTTTCCCCAAAGAAGAATCCTATTAGGTAAATTGCAAAGGGAGATTTGGGTCGTTTTGACGTGTTCTATCAGTCACACGCAGACAGACGTGATGCACGTGGTGACTGACAGGTAGACACTGATCACTGATTCCTGTCTGAAACTCGGGATTGGCTGACGCTGACATGTTTGGTTAATTTTGTGATAATTTTAAAATGGTGTTCTGTTATTTATTTTTCTACCATAACGGCCACACACAGTGGTGACATCACTCCAAGCAAAGGGATTCTCTAGAAACAGGACGTAGTCCTCTGACCACAGTAGTACTCTTGGCTAGTCAAAATGGTGGCAAATTCGTGACAAAATATTAGGACTTTGAAACAACACTTACTCAAGAGTCACACTGATGCGTTAGAATGTTATCTTACCCGTTTGTAAACCTGTACAGTTTAGCATAGACTGTTTAGTTTATGGTGTTTATGCTATGCTACTTGTCACTGCAGCAGCAACATTTTGAAGTGGTGTTCTATTGGTTCTTTATCTACAGTGAGGATCATACCAACTGGTGACGTTGCTCCTGGTCTGACTAGTATAGCTTGGACCACTTCCTGTTTCTAGAGACTCGGCCTAACTCTGACCCTTTAAACACCAATAGTGTGTCACTGGTCTGCAGCACCGTCTCTCCAATGCTCCGGTCAGTAGACTAGTTCCTGTTTCTAGAGACTTTGCCCACTTTGAATGACGTCACCAGTGGGGTCCTAACTGTAGGTAAATAACTGATAGACTGCCACTTCAAAACATGCTGCATTTGTATAGAGCTTTTCTAAGTTAGTCATGGTGGCAGTGAGTGAAGCGCAGACACAGGCACCACCGGCCTAATGCAGGTCAAGTGTCCTGCCCAAGAACACAACAACAAAGTGACCCAGCTGGAAGCAGGATTTGAAGCTGCAACCCTCTGGTTGCAAGGCGAACACTGCACCCACTGAGCTACTGCTGCCCAAAACGACCCAAACATGGCCTTAGAGTTCACGTGTTTTAAGGGCAGCGTGGGTCTAAGACTGTTTTTGTGAAGGACTAAAGACGTTCTTAGAGTTGTGCTCTGGAAGACTGTAGACTAAGTTCTGTTACAATAACAATAATTACAAAAACGAAAAACATGAAATGTGAAAAAGAAAAAGAAAAAAATGCAACCATCGGGTTTAGGAGTGGTTTAAATGAATAACCTACGTCTGACTTTTTTCCTCAAGATTTTGACTTTAATGTCAACTCTTCCTTCTGTTCAGCTTACATAAACGCAGCAGCCACTTTCCTACATAATAAGAAAATCCTGCCACAACGTCAAATCCATCCAGAAGGAGGATCATCTGGACTGGGACTGGAGGTCTTCAGGCATGAATTAGGAACACAGTGGGCTTCCTGTCACACATGACAGCGTGTGATAGGTCGACAATGGTTTAGAGAATTCAGGAAATGTCCGTAGTAGATGGTAGTAGAGTGGAGCATGAGGCCCATGTGCACCAGCATGGCTTTGGTATGGTGAATTTGACTTTCACACGTCAGTTAATTTACTACCCTCTAAAGTCACTGAGGACAAAAATGTCCCATCCAAAAAACTGCTATAAAAAATGACAAAATACAGTTTTCTTTTTCAGTTTTTTCTGCATATTTCTGTGAGCCCTTCTATGGACTGGATCAGCTCCTGCACAGGCTGCAACATCCATCTACTGTAACAGCCCAGCCCCACCCCTCCCTCCACCTTTACCCCTCACCCTAAGGGACCTCACTGGACTATAACACGCTGCTATGATACTATCCTCTGTGCAACAACATGTCAAACAGTCACTTTACTCCTTATTACTTTATACCTCTATACAGAAGTTAGGTCAGAATAGTTAATTAGTCAGCACCTTAAATCTGAAGACTGTATGCCATGAATACTGTACTTTAACTAGCTCTGTGACCATTGGTACTCTGACAAGTCATGCACCTGTACTATGAGCCTAGCATCGACATCTTGTTCGTACACCAATGCGTTTGTTGAATGACAATAAAAACAAGTCTATACAATTCCAATCCTGTTCAAAACGGCCAAACTTCCAATCAGTTTAGAGAATTTAACTCTTTAAATGTCAGTTTGATTTACTAATATTGTTATTGTTAATTATGAAAAAACATACAACTGGCTGAAATGGAAAAAAATATAATCAAACTGACATTTAAAGAGTTAAAATAACAATAATAATTTAATTTTGATAGATTTGAGTTGACTGAAAGATTCACTCCCCAAAAATCAGACAGAATATGAATCTGTACTGGTGTTCTAGTGGTTTTTGGTCCACTTTAAAACTGTATAAAGTCATTTTCTTCTCTGTTTTAAACCATGATTCAGTGGTGCTGGTGTAGAGCTTGGTGAAGGTTCAGAAGAGCGACTGTTGATTGGAAATTAGCTGGACAAATCTATTTGATGAGCAGCATCTTGATTACCTTCACAGTGAAGGAGGTTGTTTTCAAACCTGCTGTGATCAGTTATATTCTAATAGGTCGTGGAGAGCGTAGCGGGGTTATGACTCAGTGTGAAACTGGCCTACGTTCTTCACATCAGACGTATGTTTGGATCATTTCACATGCATGGAACTTGTGCAACCCAATCTATCAAGTCTAATTCCAGACTGCGCAGACCTCAGACCGTACAAAGCCAGATCACAGTCACACATAGGATCACATGGATCTATACATTAGCAGAATGTTTCTATAGTCTGGCCTTAAAACATGACTTTTAAACCAAACAACCGGTGAATCCACAGAAACACCTCGTACCAACTCACGGAGGGCTGATGAAAACAAAAGATCCATCGACCTCATC
Organism: Callopanchax toddi; assembly: GCA_006937965.1. Taxonomy (NCBI): domain Eukaryota; kingdom Metazoa; phylum Chordata; class Actinopteri; order Cyprinodontiformes; family Nothobranchiidae; genus Callopanchax; species Callopanchax toddi. The sequence goes on from SSNR01000334.1 coordinate 563,889, forward strand.
GACCTGACATCAGTGAACTGAAGCAACGCTGTTAGGAAGAGTGGGATGAAATTCCTCCAGAACCTCCTGAGAGACGGATAAAGTCACAGTACTTCAAGCTATTGGTGCTAAAGGAGAGGTACTGGATCACAGTGTGGACTTAAATAGTCCTCGTTTGTTTGGCATCATTAAACAGGATGAAAGGCTTTCAGAATCTGATTCATCTCTGGTGGTTTCTTCATATTTTCTTTTGTTTTTTCCACTTGAACGTGAGAGCACACCACCTCAGGACGAACATGTCAGAATGTTTCTTAGTTAGTTTCAGACAACATGAGCAGATTTTACTCAAAATAATAGGCTAATTAAGAAACAGCCTGCATGCAAAGCATTTAGATTTCTGACGGGTAAGAACGGATCACAACGTTTATTTTTTCACTGAAGAATATAAACTCTATCTATTTTAAATGTGTAGAACCAGAACAGCTGGGTACACACTACATGCAGTTCTATGGGGAGGGAGGTACCTCAGCTGCCATCCTTTTACTACATCCAGTTACTACAAACCATCTCAGACCTACTGAGAGCTATACCACAGATTATCAACATATCAAACCCAACATGTACCTGACATTAGGGAAACAGGAACTTTTAGTTTCATCTTGATCACAGGATGTTGTTGTGTCTGAGGATCGGACTGTAAATCTCCCTCCTTGGTCTACAAACCAATCCCCATAGCTTCACTGCTTCTGGTGCTGCCTCCTGTAAACACTAATGTCCATTTCTCTGCCGATGATACTGTGATGTGCTCTGTTGTTGAATCTACACCTCATCAGTCCCTTTCTCACCTCTAACGATCCTTTAATGCTCTTCAGCACACTTTGTGCAATTGTAACCCAGTGAACACAAGCAAGAACGAATAAATAGTAATTCCATATCGTATTTCATATGGATATTAAAAAATAAATTAATATATTATTGAAATATGTGAACAAATTGGTAAGAATCTTTAAAAATGGTGTCATATGCCTTTAATATAATCTTGGTTGCTGGACTGAACAACCAATAGCTGGAATGCTCTGATTTTACATCAGCCAATAAGGTTGGTTGTCCCACCCCTTCTGCTCAGATGAGACACATTGTTAGAGAGATCTGTACCAACGGTTGCTTCTGCTACTAGCCTTTAAAAACTAGCTTGAAAAGAAAAGAAAAACCCAATAATTCCTAAACCATTCTGCAAACTATATTGTTCAAAAATAGTAAGTTTATGGTTGTCTGTTGTGAGCAGATTGGAGTTTGGAAATTCCCGTTTTATCCCCGAATAGCATCAGTAAGTGACCGTATTTTAGCACCATAAATGCACTAAAATGGCTAAAATCAAGAGCCACAGGGCTCAGTAAAGATGGAATGGTGTTTGATGGTTTGTGTTTATTTGCTGTGGTGTATGTTATGTTTTTGAGTGTATTATTGTTTAATTAGCACATGTTTAGCTATGTTCAGGTCATAGTGCTATTGTTAATGTGAATTGCCTCTTCATTAGCACTTAGTGTTTCTATTTTTTTTTTCTTTTGTATTTCCACATATAAGCTAATCATTTTGGTTTTACTCATTTCTTCGTGATATCTAACTGAATTTTTAAATTTATTTTTGTACAACGTGATAAATGTGATGAATTCATGTAGAACCACTATGTCTTGTAGCTTGAAGCTAATAGCTCACCGTATGTTAAGTTACTGTGTTCTGTGTGGCGAGCCCCACCAACTGGTTGAAAGTGGCCTGACTGGTTACAATGACCAGGACATTGAGTGAACCTAGAACATGCAGGACTAAAAGACTAGACTGGGTTATCTTATTATTTTTACATTTTTGTTTTATTCTACTTCACTTTTGTCACATCATGCTAACTGTTATTGTTGTTTTAAATGCAGACTTGGGATTCCCTGTAATTTTTTTGTAAATCAAATTATTCCCATGTTGTTACCTCTAGGCTCTGATCAGGTCCAACATCCCTTAAAAGTTGTAGAACTGATTTAGGGTGGAAGTATTTAACTTTGTCATAACTGCTAGAAATCGAGGGGTACTTAGGACCTAAAGTCTAGGTTACACCATTCTAATACTGTAGTTTAAATGCTAGAAAACCAAAGTGTGTGATGTTCTCCAAGACAAAATCAAAATCCAGAACTCTTCCACCAGCCACCACTCTGCAGGGTTTAGATACAAACACTTCAGAATTCTGATCGATGATTCTCTATCCTTCAATCTCACATCCAGCAGCTGGTAAAAATATCTTAGATTAAAACTCAGAATCACGTCTTCTTTCTTTTTAGGCTTGTTTCAGCTCCTTCATGCCACTGTTGGATAATGCTGATGTTATTTAATGGTTCATTACAAACCTTCAAACTCTGACTCATCGTTGTACCTTCGTGTCAGATGGCCTGCTTTGTCCTTAGATTAAACCATTGGCATGTTCTCATTTACAAAACTGGTTTTCTCCCACCTACATAATTACATCCTCAAAAAAACTACAGGAGGCTACTGGACGCGATCACATGATTTGTTCCTTCTGAATGTACTGATGGCTCAAACAGAGTTTGGGGAAAAGCATTTTGCCTTGACCAGGACTCACTTGTGAATGAGAATTTTAATCTGGTTTTTCCTGGTTAAATAAAAATGAAATGATAAAAAAGCCCCTCCTCCTGCATGTGGTGGGTCCACAGGTGGATGAGTGCATGTAACCAGCCTGGCTGGGCCCCAACCCCCCAGTACATGGCTCCTCTATTTTTATCTTGGCTGTTGAACCATTGACCAGCTCTGTACCCTTGTTAGGGTGATGGAGGAGGCATGTGATTTTGCCCAACTAGTCCACATGTGTTCTGTGGATCTGGAGAAGGCTAATGAACGTGTCCCCAAAGCTACCCTGTGGGGTGCTCAGTGATTATGGGCTGGATGTTGAGGGCCGTTAAGTCCCTGTACCAAAAAGCACTAGTCTGGTTTGCATAGCGGGCAGTAAGTCAGGTCTGGGTGGACTCTGCAGGGCTGCTCTTTATCACCGGATCTGTTCATAACCTTTACTTGTAGACTTCCTAGGTGCAGCCGTGGTGTGGAGGGTGTCGAGTTTGGCGGCAGGAGAATCTCATCTCTGCTTTTTGCAGATGATGTGGTCCTCCTTGCTTCATCAGGCTCTGTCCTTCAGCTCCTCCTGGGGAGGTTCACAGCCGAGTGTGAAGCAGCTGAGATCAGGATCAGCACCTCCAAGTCTGAGACCGTGGTTTTCAACAGGGAAAGAGTGGATTACCACCAGGGTCTTGTTCACGGGTGGGGAGTGAAGGAGGGAGTGACATCAGCAGGTGGGTTGGGGCAGCGTCTGGCTGCTGAACCGGTCTGTGGTGGTGAAGAGGGAGCTGAACTAAAAGGAGAAGCTCTTAGTTTACCGGTCCTCACCTACAGAATGTTCATGAGTTTTGGGTAATGACCAAAAGAATGAGATTGAAAAATAATTATTTAAAAACTTTTTCTGTCATCATCCACAGCAAAAAGAGTTTTAATGAGTCAGTTTGTCAGGTTTCCGTGATCCTGGAAGTCCACACACGTGTACAAAATGTTAAAACAGTTCATGAGACAGTAAAGATGAAACTGTTGAGGGTTTTTTTTTTGGTTAGACTGCTTTAGATTTGGCTGTTTGTAATCCAGAAGTCTATTGTTGTATCTGACAAGTAACTCAAGCCTTCTAACCTGGTGCTCTGAATGAAGAGCAGCTTGCCTTTACGCTGCTCATGAGCACGTTTACAGGAGAAAGGGAGGCGAGGAACAGCATTCTCACACTGCCTGGAAATAGTGTTTTGTTTTAGATAACAGAGTTGGAAGAGGAAGGGAGGAAAGTTAGATAACAGTTTAGAGAGGAAAAGTCAGCCAAGGCATGCAAGTGTGTCAACGAAGTCCGAGCTGTAATGTGCCTGCTTGTTATGGATAAGGGAAGGCAAAGGGCATGAATCAGAGGTGGAGCGAGATGAGGGGAAACGGCAAAGCATGCTACATTCTATGGTAGGAAATCTTTACAGGATCAGTCAGGAGGAAGGAGGGAGGGGGAGAGACAGAGAGGGAGAGAGAGAGAGAGAGAGAGAGAGAGAGAGAGAGAGAGAGAGAGAGAGAGAGAGAGAACCTCTGGGATTAAAATAGAAGCCAAGCAGCTCAGCTGATGGTTAACAGTGAAGATCTGCTGTTTTAGGAAAGGAAGAGAGAAACAGTGAACAGCATTAAATCTGTCCACCCTGTCTCTCCAGTGTTCCATCCCTCTGTCCTCCAGAACATCTTTCATTCTCCTCATCTCATCCAGTCTAACACCATTCTGCTCCTTGGTGAAGTCTGGACCACAACACAGCGCTTTTTGAAGTGAGATTCTGACAGCCTATTAGAGCCACTCTGAAGTGGCCAGCCTCCAGACAACCAGCAACAGGTCAGCCTTGTACAAACCCTCAAAACAAAGATCACTTGTTTTTTTCTGAAAACTTTGTGATTTTTGCAAATTATACAAGTTGTGGGAACTTAATTTCTTCCATACAGCAGCAGATTTAATACAAAGTTACAACAATAACAGAACTGTTCCTCAGGAAGAGTTACCAAGAGCTCCTTGTGGCCTGCACTGAGGGGGTTGGTAGTGTCCCTCACCTGGACCTCAGGGCGGGGAGAATTATTGAAAACTTTGAGGCTCTAGTTCTAAAAAAACTAGTTTAAGGAGTGCCAACATTCAAATGGACGTATCTCATTTATTTCAGGTCTCCATGCGTTGCATATTGTAGTAAACCTTAACCTGGGCATACGCTGTGTGATATTTTTAGTCGTTGTTTTCAGCTCCTGCTCAAACTGTATGATGACATCACAGGGTTTATTCATTCACAGCTCCTGAATCATGACTCACACTGTGATGCTTTTTGAAATCTTATTTTCGCTTTTTTCTCATGAAGTTCAACTTGAAGCTTGAGTTTTGTTCTTTAATTTTGAATTTGAGAAACAAGAACTATTTCTTTGTTCTAGAGTGGCTCTGATACGCCGTCGTACAGTTCTGAGTTATGAAGTGTCCTGCAGCAGGCACCGGTTCTACACAGAGCACGGTAACATTTATATCACTTAAAACGACTTTAAATATCTGCCTATATATAAATAATCAGACACATATAAGCATCCTCTTAAAAAAGTATTGAACACGTCATCGTTTTTCTAAATAAATCTATTTCTAAAGGATTCATGAAATTCTCACCAGATGTTAGAAACAACCCATCCTCCACTCAGGTAAAGAAATCAAACCAGCCATGTCCACGTTAAGTTCTGTGTGGTAAAGTAGAACGACTTAGAGAAAAGTACTGACGACTCTTCAACTGAAATGTTTTTAATATTTGATCTAGGAGTCGTCGTTGGAGCTGCAGCTTCCAGACGCCTCCTGGAGGAGAAACTAGTCCCAGGTGTGATTCTGGTCTTCAGATCCTGAAGGTTCCTCTATGACCTCGACCTTTAGTTGTTCTCTAGGATTCAGGTCAGCTGATTGGCTGGGTCGTTCTAGCAACTAGTTAAGTGTTGTACATGCCCTGATACCAAACAGCACTGTGACTACCCTCCAGCCTTTAAACAGTCAGAAGGACTGAAGTCACCTGATTTCAGGACACGTCATCGTTCACAGGCCAGACTTTATCCAGCATGTTTTAGATGTTCCTCAGCTCCATCACACCTGATTTAAATCAGTTGCTTCTGCAGAACTTCAGGAAATGCTGAAGACATAATTGAACAAAAGATGTAGGTGTGTTGGATCAGGATGAATACTAACATTTTAGGACATCTGCCCTTAAGGACTGTTGTTTGACACCCCTGCCTTAGTGTAACATGGCCCTTTAGTCATGTGACTTTTAGTCCTTGTCCAGGACCTTGTTTATAACTGAATCACAACCAAAAGCATTGTCTGATTTCCACCTGCCCATTTTCAGTATATTTTTATTTTTTCAGGTGAGTTATTCCAGCGACTAATGCAGGTTTTCATTCTTTACCAGAATAGTTCACTTTCATTCACATCTGTATTTATTAGATTTATATACTGTATGTATTTTAGTCTTTTATAGAGAAAAGAATGTCTCCAAAACCCAAAGCATCAAGGTAAATACCATGTTACACCATTTATCAAAGCCTGTACACGACAACAACATAATAAAACTCCTGGCATACGGGTATATCTTGTTTTATGCCTCCAGATACTTCAGGACGCCCCTTTATTTACCTTCCTAACTTCAAAGTGTAAAACTGCCAGATTTCAATGACATTTCTCTATATACAGGGTTCTTATGGTGCTGGAAATCCTTCAAAATGCTTGAACTTCAATGTTGTCACTTCAAGGTTTGGAAAAGTTCTTGAAAAGTAAAGATTCACCAAACAATCCGCCGCTGATTGTAATTGGCTGATATTCAGAATGATTCGCGTAACTAATGATCAGCTGATTTTAAACTCAAAGTTCTTTTTTGTTTTCGGGTTTGTGAACTCATCACTGCTAATTTGTGCAAAAAGATCTCTGTGTGAGATTTTATGTTCAGAAACTTCATTTTAGAATGACTAACCCTAACCACTGAGATGAATCTGATAAAAAATAAACTGGTGTCGGCCCTTAAATTCAAAATGAGTGCATCTCTGCAACAAACATTTATGAGATAAATAAGAAAACAAAAACTTTTTGAGTATATACTACTGTTATGTGTAAATCATCACCAGTGAGGTGCTGGAAATTCTTACAAACTCACCTTGAAAGTGCTTGAAAAGTGGATAAGTTATATTGGTGAAGGTGTAAGAACCCAGAGCCACACCGAGCAACAAGGAGACCTGTTCTCTCCTGGAACTCAAAGGACTTATCCTGGTAACACGAAACTCTCCTCGGCTCCAGAAATAAATATATTTTGTAGCAGCAGCAAATGTTTTCAGAAAACCATTAAAAATCAATTTAGTGAAGGGAGATCCATAATGAGATGTTAATGTGTGAACACCGAGAACAGAAAGCTTTTCAAAAATCTTTGAGTCGCTCCAAGAGAGACTTTTTGTTCAGTATGGATCCATAACAATCACATAAAGAGACAAATCGCCCTCCAGCAGACTTGTGAAGGTGACTTGAAGGAGTAGCTCTTTGTTAGAAACAAATGTCCTCCTCCTTCAGGTCCTCTTGGCCTCGTGCTAAAGAGTTAGCAAAAAGAGACGCTTGCTTTCAAAGTGCCGCTCGCTCCGTCAGCCTCTGGCCTGCCTCCAAAGAGCCCCGGTCTGCTCGCCGGGCTCTCCAGCAACAAGAGGGCCTTCCTGATTTGGTTTAGTGAGTTTGGAAAAGCTTATCAGGGTCATTCTTATACAACGACTGCCCCCCCCCCCTTCCCTCCCCCCTCCCCCTCTCACTCAGGGCAGCATAGTGGCGCCAGCTCAGTGAAAAAATGATAAAGTTGTTTTGGCTTTTTTTGGTTTCCACAGCCAGAGAAGGTGGACTCACATGGTATCCCTATGGAGCAGCATAGTGGGGAAATAGAGAGTACAACAAAACATTATACAAACACACACACACACACCTACACACACACACACACACACACACAAATACGCCCACTCATCCACGCTTGCAGCCGGTCAGAGCAACACAAAATGAAACACAGGTCCACTCCTCTTATTCTGGATTCAAATGAACGACATGCACTAAGTGCGTAGCACACAGTACATGCATGTGTTTGATCAATCTTTGTGCTGCTCATTGAATCGTCTAGTGATGTCTGAACTTTTAAACTGACTCCAGGAACTGATTCCTGACATGTTGCGTGGCGGACAGGGCTGGATGAAGTGGACTGACCTTAGACCTGTTGTTGTCTTGTTTATGCTTTTTAATGTTAAATGGGGATAGAGATGTTTGTCACACTGGTCAAACCTCAGTCTCAGAGTTATTTATAACACAGTAGAGCTGAGATGATTCATCAGGTTATTTGAATAAATTGATTACAATAAATCCTCGACGCAAAATGAATCGATTCTTGTAAATAATGACAGGAGCTTGAGTGCAGCTTGGACATTTTAGGGGACGGACCGGTGGAAACAAGATGGCGACAGCTTGCAGTTTATGATGCAGTTCAGTGGGTTTAAAGGCAAGTGTATGGAAACATTTTGTTTTTTATAAAAACGAGAACAAATCAGGCCTGGAGGAGACTTACTCCATGAGTAAGTTTGTATTGACCCTTTGCACGTGACGTCACGCCGCTCATGAGGCAGAAAGACTGTCTACACACGTAGAAGCTCCTGGGAAGCTAGTCAAAACAAGCCAGGTTGTAGCCTTCTATCGCTTTTACTTAGTTGATTTCACAGTAAAATGGTTGTAGTTTGCTGCGCGGTTGGCTGCACTAACACACACGGGTGTAAACTCAACTTGCCATTTTTTAAACTTTGATGGAGATCAAAGATGGAGATGAGCTGCAGCGGTAACGGACTAGCAACAAGTGTTTTCAGATTTGCAGCTTTATTAAAGGATTATTACTTTTTTGACTAAAACCTTTTGAGTTTTTATCAGTTAAAACTGGACTAAAACTATCACATATAGACATGACTAAAATCAGCATTTTAGTCCAAAACACTAAGACTAAAACCAAAGTGTCTGATAAAAACAGAGCTGGTTTTATGTTTACATGTTCTCATTTAAAGAATTAGGATTTGTTCTGTTTCCAGCAGAAAGAACACTCACCTGCCTTCTGACTGATTTAATGGTAAAGAAATATTTCCACAAGAACAACAGAACGTTTTAGAAGATTAAAGGACAATCTGTTGTACTCAGGCAGAACAAACATGGAGTTTTCAGGTATTTTCTCTCACTCAGCTCTGTGTACCTGTCCAGATGTTTAAAAAAGAAACAAAAAGTCACAAATACCCTGAAGTCTTGTTGTTGGACAAAACTGTAAGATCAGTTTATTATGAGACAGCTTGTTTAGTCTATTTCAACTGAACAGCATCTGACTTACTATGTTACTAAACACAATGAATGCATGGTAGTCACCGATCTGCAGCAGTGTCTCTCCAGATCTGATGAACCATGAGTATTGCTCCAGTCAGATGGCTACTTCCTGTTTCTAATGACTCCTGCATTGACTGATGTGGGTGTGGTCCTTACTGGAGGAGACAAGGAGGACAGACAATCAGTAACAGTGGCTGCCCATCAGTGGACGCTCATCCTGAGGCCCGATTGGGCCCAGTCAGGAGGTTAAAGGTTAAAGGTCATGACATCGAGAAAGACTGCCCCAGGATGGCTCCTTTGGAGGGTTTCAGGAGAACGCTTCTTCCCTCCGAAAGAACACGATGGCATGATTTATGTTTGGAAGGTTTCACCTGAATGAACCAAAAGACATCCAGAGTGAAGTCCTTTGGACAGATGAGTCAAAAGCAGTAATGTTTACCCATAATGCACAGCAGCATGTTGGGAGAAAAACAAAAACATCTGATCCCAGGGTCAGCATGGACGTAGATGGCTGATGAGCCACAGGGCCTGCAGACCGTCATGAAGTCCTTCACACGTGGACCAGGGCAACCATAAAGGGATATTCTGTCATTGTGAAGGGATGTTCTATCAGTTTAGTGCTAGGGCTAAAGTACGTAAATCAAAACATCCTGGAGGCTAAATGACTAGGACGGAGGGCGACTTCATGGTGCTCAGCGATCAGGTGGTTCATCAGGACAGTTCTTAGCTAATGTTCAGCACATCGGCTCCACGCCAACAACTTGACACGAACAACTGATGTGTTTGTGATTAAAGCTGATTCACCGCAGTCCGAAGTCTTTACCGCGAGACCAGAACAGACGGATTTATAAAAGCCGTCTTCATGAACGGGCTCTGCTTGAGATGACGTCAGTTTTACCAACGTTTAAATGTTAATATTTAAAGTTTCTTCTGCATCTCCAGAAATGAAGTGTTTCCTCAGACCGGAGCAATACTCGTGACTAGTCAGATCAGGAGAGACACTGCTGCAGATCGGTGACAAATTAGACTCTAACTTCAGGTATTTAAAACAACTCTTGGTTTAAAAAGTCACTTTGACTCATTAGAACTTTATATTACCTGTTTGTTAACCTCTGCTATTTAACATGAGACACTTTGTTTGGTTTGTTTCATTTAGTTTAGTTTATGATGCTGTAGAGACATAAACAACAATAAGAAATCTGACATTTGCATCATAAACCACAGCATGATGTTTATAAATAGACGCATTAGCCTTATAGGATGATGTCATGATTAAATAATTATTGATAAATATTACTAAGCTTTTCAAGGATTTTTCTGATGTAACTTTTACTGTGGCTTTAGTTTTTTCTTCTATCTAAATATAACCCTGAATATTAAATGCTGCAAAATAAAATATTAGCATTCGCCACAACAAGCAGATCAAGTTGTCCTGCTCAGAATAACTTTGAAAGCCTCTAGGATGAAAATCATGAAGGAAGTAGGAGGAAATGTAAAGTTCTGTCTAAAGTACATCAGAAATCATGTTTGAAGGTTTTTCCTAGAAGTGAGTCTAACTTTGGGCCATCAGAAAGTTCAATCAGTATATTTATTTTGTTACAGATTGATGATCTGCATAGAGATTGCAAATTAGTCAAAATAGACATTTTTCTATTTTCAAAATGTACTCACTGCTCGACAGGTAATGTGATGTCTAAAGCCTGAAACACACCACGGACGTCAGCGCTGCGCTGTGGGCGCGTCACGTTTTTGGTGAGTCCTGTACTCTCACAGGACCCGTTCCTGAAGCGGCGCGCTGTAGAGCGCTGCTTGCAAAATCGCGCGATAGTCACAAGATCACGCGGGAATTGAGAACAGGAAGTGGGAAGTGAACCTTTTGTTTGCACGTGATCAGAGCTCTCGCCGTGTGTTGTGGGACTCTTTATCTCTAATTCTTTCAAACTGGGTAGGTAAGCTACGTAACATCCAGGTGCAGGTGTGACGTGGCGCGGTGCTGACGTCTCCAGTGTGTTTCAGCCTTAAAGGTAGCAGCTGCAGAAAATTCAGTTTGTACCTCGATGCTCATGTTCTAAGCCAAAATATGCACGTTTTATCTCTGCCTGTTTCCAACAAACACAGAACTAAGATGTATACGACTAGAAGAAGGAGAAGCAGTACTTTGTTCCTGAAGGATATTTTGACGCCATCAGCTTGAACAACTGCTGCCTGATGTAGATTTAGAGTCTATTCTTCACCGAATGAAAGTGGAGCCTCCGTCACAGCAACCTAACAGTTAATGATAAGATAAATTCAGTGCATTTCACCACAAAGTCCAGAGGGAAGCTGTTAAACCGAGATAGGGTTACAAGAGGAGTTGGTGTTTTCCTTAAATGACTGCAGAACATCACAGTGGATCATGTGAATTTATAGTAATAATGTTGGGGGTAAATGATGTTCCTGCAGTAAGAGTCCAGCTGCATCAGAGACAGCTGCTGCTGTTTGAGCTGCTGATAACTAAAGAATTCACTTTAAAACCTGCGTGATGTCAAACAGATTTTATACTAATATAATAACTTATAAAAAGTGTTTCCACGAACTGTTAAGAAATCCTCAAGACTGAAGTCATTAAAAAGTTTTTTAAATTCCTTTGTTTATTTTCAGCTGATAGCTGCAGTGGAAACAGGTGCATGTTGTTGTGTGTTTCTGGATTTTATTAGTGTTTTTTTTTTTTTTAAGTAATTTTTCATATCCCTGTTATTTACTGTACTTTACTTTGCAGCTGACAGATTTTTCTATTTTGTTTCGTGGTGTATTTTTTGTGCTTTGTTCATGTTTCTGCTGCTGCATCTCAAACATCTGGATTATTGACATGCTGTGAACAGCTGATCGCTGATGACACTCACACTGAGGTTAGTGGAAACCAGTGCATGTCTCAACTGGGCTACGCAGGCTCTTCAATGGCTTTTAGGTAAGAGACAGGATATGTTGATATAAATGGAGAAGAGGATTTATGTTCCAGCCCTGGAGTCAGAGTCTTACTTCTAATTGTTTCTATGATCCTGTAAATCACATGATTTCCTTCCTGTGTAACATGAGACACTACACAGTGGCAACGATGTCAAGTTCTGTCTAATTCTACAGTTTACAGTAAAACAGTACCACAGAGTGTACTCTGTTTTTCAGGATGTTTTAGTTTTATCTGTGGATGTGCTCATTGTGTCTCCATTAAGAGGTTTAACGGTCGTTCTGAAGTGGCGTCTGTCAGTTGTATATCTAGTCAGGACCACACCCACTGGTGACATCACTCAAGGTGTTTGAAGTCTCTAGAACAGGAAGGAGTCTTCTGACTGGAGCAGTACTCCTGGCTAGTCTGATCAGGAGAGACGCTGCTGCAGATCGGTGACAAATCAGCAACTAATTTTCAGTTAATTAAAACAACTCTAGCTTAGAAAAGTCACACTGATGCATTAGTACATTAAATTACCTGTTTGTATATATTTACACAAGGCTGGTTATTGTGTTTGTTTCAGCTGAAAACATTTTACTGTTCGACGACTGTACACTGCAGCACCATGAGCAGGCAGACAGTCTCATAGGTTTTAGTGTTTTAACGCATCAGTATGACGTTTTTCAGGAATAGTTGTATAAAATGCCCAGAAATCAGCTGCTAATTGGTCACCGATCTGCAGCAGTGTCTCTCCTGGTTTGAACAGCCATGAGTATTGCTCCAGTCAGAGGACGGCTTCCTGTTCTTGGAGCGGTGATTCAGAGATGCGTTCAGGCCTTTAGCCTGGGCTAAAAAAACAACATCCAATTCCATTCTCTGACAGTAGGTGGCGTTAATGCCCTGAAATGCTTCCTGACGACAGACGTTTCACAGCATAGACGAAGACCTGACGAGGCAGGAACACGCTGAGGTCAACAACCTGTGTGCGTTCTGCTGAACTTCAGACTTTTAGATCTGTTTAAATCGTTTTTGGTTCAGACAAAAAAGAATTCTCAGCTGGAGCTACATAATTAGTAAAAAAACAACTATTTTTCAGTCGTTTTTTCCCTGAAGAGCTGAGTCTGTTGAAAATGTCAGTTACTGAAATGCTCTGATTGGGTCGTGGCTTGTTATTAGAGGGGATGTCCCAAAGCCAGACCAGCTGAAAACCACTCATTCCAGAGACCCTGCCTTCTTTCAGTGATGTCACCAGTGGGTGTGGTCCATACTAACTGATAGGAAGCCACTTCCTTTAAACGCACCAACCAACGTCTGGAGGTGCTGAGAGCGTCCAGGTTATCGATGTGGCGGGGAATGGTTAGTGACAGCTGGTTAACAAGGGGGTAGTTATAGTTGGAGGAGAGGGGAGGGAGGCGGTGCTTAGTAAAGCAGGCAGGATGAGCTTCAGGAGGAAACCAAGCCTCTGTCGTTGAGACCTGACCAGAGGAAAGGTTTTCCTGGGATTTCATCTTTGACTTGAAGAAGCACAGGGATCAGCTGTGAGAGATCCTCCTCTCCATCAACCCCACTAAACCAGCCACACAGACATGACTTAAAAACATCAAAGCTGGTGTAAGTGTCTCATTTCCCTATGCAAATGCAAAATGAGGAAGGAAAAAGAAGAAAGCGTGTCATTTCTTCCTGCCTCTTTTGCTTTCAGAGAGAATCCCTGCTGCCCCCTGAGACGGACCCCGATGTGGGGGAGAAAACGGGTTAGGGGATCCTGGGGGCTGCTCTGCATTACCAAAACAAACCATTCAGCAAACAAACAATTAGACACTTATGAATTATGGACAAGCCATCTAAAATAGTTATAAAAACAAGGAGTGGGGAGTTGTGAAATGTACGTCAGGGGCTTTAAACACTCCAGCAGAGGGTGGTGCTAGGGCCAATCAGGGAATGCCTTTCCTTATTTACATGTGGCCTATTCTAATCCCTCCACACATTTCTGTGGACGATTGACCGTGAGTGACAGAAGACATGGTAACACTGAGAGGGAAATGAGAGAAAAGGTGTCTTGTAATCCACAAAGCAACATGACTATGCATCAGCCATTTTGTTTCTCAGTTTGCACCCGGCAACATCAATAATTCACAACCCTGTGTTTACCTCTCACAGACACGCACAGTCCATGCAGCAATGATCCAGGAGGAGATGCTGAACACCAGCAACACCGTTCCTGGACAGATGGTCATGAGGGTCTTCATGACAAAGCGGGTGTTGAAGTTGATCTTGTTGAGGGCGCCGATGCTGCGGGACGAGGCGTCTGTGAACAGCTTGCTGTGGAGTAGCATGACCCTGCCGATCAGGTAGAGTCTCAGGAACATGGGGATGGAGAGGATGATGTCCACGTCGGCGTCGGCCACGGACGGCGTGTAGGTGAAGGCCAGCCGTGCCGTCCACGTGAAGACGTACTGGCCTGGGATGGGATGGATGGCACAGACCAGAAGCTCCAGCACGATGAAGAAGATCCGCTCGTACGTCATGGCTATCCTCCAATCGTCCGCGCCGTTGTCGACCATGAACAGCTGAGAACAAACAAAAGGAGACTTTCTGGTTAGTCGTGTTTCAGTTTAAACCACGTGCACCTTCTTTAGGATGTGCTTTTCCTCTGAACGTTATTTTAATTAAAGGGATGTTTGGGTAATTCTGAAGTAGTGATAGCCAATGAGGGTAGACGGCGCCTTTTAAATGTTTGATTAGGTCTTTGGTCGCGCTGTGAAGCTGTTCTGTTCTGAGTTCTCCTTTATTGACCAGGTTTCTGTATCACAGCTTTATTAAACTGTATGTATCAGATAAATTTAACTCCTGAAACTTTTCCCAGAATGAACACACGTTGTGATGCATCAGTAGAACTTCTCTGATCCAGATCAGGTGAGGAGCTCTGTCCTCTGGAGGTAGCTCGGAGTAGATCTGCTGCTCCTCCTCATCGCTGAGGTGGTTCATATAACTCGATGGAAAACACCTGATTCTAATGAACATGTGATTAACAGACTTCTTCAGAACTTGACGTGTTGAGGAAGTAATAGAATCATGTGTGTTGAAGCAGAGAGACACCTAAAACCTGCTGAATACTGGACCTCGAGGAAGTTCTAAAGCCAGGATGTGGAGGAATCAGGTCCAGGAGGGAAACCCAGACATCCCACTCCCCAGCCCTTCCTGGAGAACCCCAAGGTGTTCCCAGGCAGGAGAGGATACCTAATCCCTCCAGTCCTGGGTCCTCCCAGGGGTCTGCACTTAGTGGGGTGTTCAAACCTCCACCAGGGGGCATCCTAGTCAGCCTGAACCACCTCAGCTGACTCCTGTCAATGAGGAGGAGCAGGCTCTACTCTGAGCTCCTCACCTTACCTCAAAGGCTGAGTCAGACCACCCTATGAAGGAAGATCAGTTTGGCCACTTGTTTCTGAGCTAATGCTTCCATTTAGTACTGAAACAATTCATAGAGCTATTTAAACAATTCAATGACAAAAGATTCTCGAGGCAAAATGGATAGAATGGAGGCTTCGTTAAACCAGGAGGCTTCTGCTCACTGATCCCGTCTTTCAGGGGGTGTTTGTGATTAAAACTGGATCCCCTGCAGTCAGAAGTCTTTACAGTGAGACCAGCTGAATTAAGAGAAAGAAAATAAAGGTCAAGGCAGAGCATCAGACCACCATGTCTAGACCTCCAAATGCTGGGGTCAGGACCCCCATAGGTCACCAAACAGTAAGATGGGGTCTTGAAAGGATCTCCAGAAATCAAATAAACCTATTAAATAATTCCTAACAGCACATTTCTACTGGAATGGGTGTGAACGCCAAAAAATGGGGCCTGAGTCTGATATTGTCAACATTTTGTGGATGAAAGGCTAAATAAGTGGGAACTGCTGCTCTCCAGGATTTATTGCTCTTATCTGTTCTACTTGATGACCTACCTGCTGTCCCTGTGTAACAATGATGTTTTGTTAAAAGTGTTTTCTTATTCATACTGATCTTTTAGAAACAGCGTTTCAAGTGTCTGAGATAATTCTGGATATCAGGTGTCCTTTACACAGAGGCTGCTTGTCATCAATTAAGGTTTATTGCTTCCCTCCCTGCAGGCGCAGAAGCACTTTTACTCCGTTTCACCTGTGAACCTTGAAAACACGATGACACAACAAAGGTGCGTCAGTCACACCTTGAGTTGTGAGTGTTAAAAAAAGCGCTGTAGTGGTGATGATGCAGGAGGATTAACGTAGAGAAAATGAACTCATCACTCTGATCACCACCAGGTCCCTCTGATCACCACCAGGTCCCTCTGATCACCACCAGGTCCCTCTGATCACCACCAGGTCCCTCTGATCACCACCAGGTCCCTCTGATCACCACCAGGTCCCTCAGACCACCACCAGGTCCCTCTGATCACCACCAGGTCCCTCAGACCACCACCAGGTCCCTCAGATCACCACCAGGTCCCTCTGATCACCACCAGGTCCCTCTGATCACCACCAGGTCCCTCTGATCACCACCAGGTCCCTC
>SSNR01000334.1:583768-599021 GCA_006937965.1 Callopanchax toddi
GGGGGGGGGGGGGGGGGGGGGGGGGGGGGGGTTCAGTATCTTGCCCAAGGATACTTTGACACATGGCCAGACTGGGGTTTGAACCCACGCTCTCTGACATGGGAGGCGAGCTCTCTTGCCACTGCGCCATGAATCAACTTCTAAGGGGATTTATTTTGAGTAAAAACAATTCAGTTAGCCTTTAGCTTAGTCAGCAGTCTTTAAAACAGCAAGTTGTCTTTGGGCTGGAGCAATAAACTTTGCTAGTCAGCTACAAATTTTCAGGTGTTTAGAAACAAATCTGGCTTAAAAAAGTCACAGCGATCTGTTAGTTAGAGCTCTATATTTCTGTTTGTAAACCTCTACAATTCAGCATCAGTTTTTGATTTCTGTAGTTTTAAACACTAGCTTGCTCCAGTCAGAGAACTACTTCCTGTTTCTGGAGACTAAGTCCACTTTGAGTGATGTCACCACGTGGGTGTGGTCCTGACTGTAGATAAATAACTGCTAGACTCACATATTCCGTTAAGTTCGGCCTGAACACTGTTTCCTACCGTCTACACTACCAATTAATCAACGCTCGACACAAACAGGAGGACTTTCCACTTAGTGGTGGGAGCCAAAAAGCCAATGCTTGCATTAGCAGGGGGGCCACCAGCGTGAGCGCTGCTGGTGATAAATACACTCGCTGGATGCAGGAGCTGTGGTGCTGTCTGTGTGTGTACATGTGTTCATGAGGCTGTAGATCTTAGAAATGAGAACCTGTACTACTCAAACCTCCCCTCTATGCTGGGAAAATGCCAACTGATAAATCAATTTAACAGCCACGGTGCAAAGAGGCTGCTCTGCAGCAGGCTAATGATTGTGAGATTGTTTATATAATAACAACACGAGCGACAAATGATAAAAACAAGAAGTGGAAGTATTGTGCATAATCGTCACTGATGACAGTCAGAGCTTCTCAATATTACTCTGTCCTTTGGTGGTCCATATTACAAAATGTATTTTTAGACATCAACTAGATTGCTTTGCCCCTCAGTTCAGCAACACGTTCTCCAGACATTTGGAAATTGTTTTGAGAAGTCCCTGGTGAAATAACATTGAGTAAACCAATTAATCCGCCCGCCAGAAGTTCAAGGATTTTTTAGTCCCTCTGCTTCCCGTTTCTTTACGTGTTTCCCTCCTTCAGGGCTCAGAAAACCTTCGCTGATCCTCCAGCGTCTGCTCCGAGATATGAGCTGAGAAAGTGGACCATCCACAGCACATGTCTGATGAGGGAGGGGGCGGGGCCACTCTCAGACAGGTTATTTCCATTTCAGCTGAGGTCAGCTTGATGAATGGACTGAAACCCGCTCACTAACAGTCACGACACAAATACTGCCTCTCTCAGAACCCCATAAATCACACTATAGATTACCCACCAGTTCTAACACACACACACACACACACACACACACACACACACACACACACACACACACAGCTTTGCGTTACAGCCCATTATCTACAGATGACTTCCTATTAATTACAGACACTTTTTAGTGTATAAAATAATTTATTTATGCCAAACAACTGATAATCATATAGATCATAAAACACTTCTAGAAGCATCATCTGCTGATTGGTTTCCTCATAAAACTTTGGTCTCTGGAGGTGAGGTGGCGATGGGATCACTGGTGGAGTTATGCTGCGTTTTATTTACCTCAGAGGTCCAAACTCAGAACTGGGAATGACATCACACCGAGTTCAGGACGGAGTGGGACTAAAACCCGGCCCTGGACTTTGACTAGGCCCGGCCCAAAGCAACAACAATAACGCCTGGCCTGAGTGCCACAAGACTTTACTTATGTATAGATTATATAATATGCTGTTATAACATGAATTTATTACTTAATAAACTAAATGAATTTATGCAGTCATTAATCTTACTGCACAAATAATAATACCACTTCTAAATGAAAACACACCATTACAAAAGTAACTTCTGTATTCAAAATCTTCAAAGTTTGTAACGAATACCAACACTTTTAAAAGTAAAAGCACAACATATTTCTTAATATGAACTACTGCGTGTGGCATTTTAGAGCTAAAATGTTGAGGTTCAGCTGTTTTAACGACTGAATATCTCTTCCTAACATCATCCTTAGCAAGAAACTCTCTTTCTCCTCTCATGTTCCATACATATACATATATATATACATATATACAGTACATACATAGATAGGCTTTCAAAAATCAACAAGTACAAAAAGTAATTTAAAAAACACAGCCAGGGCCAAACCTACACACCTCTCGGTTTGAATGGCTAGCGTCTTAGCATTACACTATCCATGCAGGGGACTGGCCATCGGGCATTTGCTGGTTCAAACAGTCGTGGATGCTCAGTGACAAACGCGCTTACAGCGCCTCAATCTCCAGCAACCAGTGGCGGTTCTAGACCAACATTAGAGGGGGGCCAGGCTGGGGCCAGCTGCTTTTTTAGAGGGGCACAACTATAAAACTCAGCACTTAGCAGGAGCTTCAGGGGGGCCAAGCTTGTTGTCAGGGGGGCCTGGCCCCCCCCTGGCCCCCCCCTAGAACCGCCCCTGCCAGCAACCCCCCCAACCCTGAACGGAGCTGTTGCAACTGCGTCCAGTGACCAGAGTATCTGTTCAAGTCCGTTAAACACAAATGAATTAACAGACACTTTTGTTGTTATTAATCTATTGGTCTGTCACAATAATGTAATACATTTAAATGAAAATACCTCAAGATGAGGGCTTTCCTCAGCTATTTATTAGGTGAGAGTAAAAATTAGATTAATTAGATTAATACATTACAGATCATAATTAACTAATCTCTCATTTTTGAAAATCTCATGACAGCACTAATTTAAAATAACTCTTAGAACTCTATGTTATCTGTGTGTAAACCTCGGCAGTTTAGCATGAGGCCTTTTGTTTTGTTTGTTTCTATTACCCAACATCTGAATGAGTAAACTGCTGTACCTGCTGCTACACATCATAAACGCCATACACTAAACAGATATAGTCAGGCAGGCGGTGATACCCGGTGGGTGTGGTCCTTCCTGTCGATAAATATCTGACTACTTCAAAATGACCCAGATATCCCGTTAATATCTGAGCATTTCTCCAGTTTCACTCAATACTTTCCAGTTTTGATTTAACATTAAAAACTACTTTTGAAACCAACAGTCGGTTCTAATAACGCACCTCATAAAATTATATTCATACAGCTTGAATATTTAAGATATTTTTGTGATTGAGCCTTTTTGTGGTTTTGTTCTTTCTAGTTGTTTTCTAGTAGTTTTTTTCCATTTCCTGCTCCCTTTTCAAACCAGAGGCCCACTAATTTCTTTTAGGTGATTGTTTTCTTTAAATAACATGAATATTTTACTGGCCTTATAGTTTTGATACATTATGGTTAAGATCTGTGGGTCAGGTCAGAAGTGTTGGGTGATCACATTTCTGTGCTCGCTTCAGCATGCCTGATTAAACTTCCTTAACTTTTAAAGATGATGTTTTGTGTCTTTTTTGGATAAAATAACATCATAAACTGAACTTAGAGGGATGACCAGTCTAACAGAGAAAACAGCAGGCGAGCTCAGGGGTTTCTGACTTTAGTTCAGTGAATATTCATGTAAAAATAAGCAGATTTTGAATTAAGGCAAATTGGGTAATTCCAAAAAGTATCTCTTAGAATGATTATTATCACTAACATATATTATTTAGGGTCAACTAATTACAATTAGACAGCTCAGTGTTGTTGTTGTCGACTAAGACTATAACAAAATGTTGCATTAAAGCTCCTTTTTTCAAGACGTTAACGAGACGCTGACGAGCTAAACGCAGCTCACTGATGATGATTAAAATGAGACATCAGTGAGTATTTGTTTTTGGGACAAGACAAGATGAAAACGTTGTGGAACAGTATTTAGCTGAACTCTTTTTGCTGTCAGTCATGAACTCAACAGTTTTCTTGCGACGTTCTCTCATCAAATGGATCCTTATTCAAAGAATCCTTCTTGACAGCTTGTGACAACCCTGCTGATTGATTCCACATTGTGTCCTCATTTAATCAACTGTTTACTTTATTTGTTTCTTTTGTTTTACTAAAAATGCAGCGGTAACCTGCTGATAAGCTAATGCTAAGCTAATGAGCTTTAAAACCAAATTAGTGATTTTATTCATTAAACAGCGACATGTCTTTGTTTTCATTATGGCCGAACATTGGACCAATACTTATAGTGTTGATTGAATACTTTGGTTATTATAGTTTCATTTGTTTTGGGTGTTTTTTGTTACTTTTCCTGTTTAATGCCAAAACAGCCTATGGTGCTTTTGAATTGGTTGTAGGGACGTACCGATACCACTTTTTTCAAAACCGATCCGATACCGATACTTAAATCTGAGTACTCGCCGATACCGAGTACCGATACTTCTACCACACAAATTGCAACAAATTGGAATACAGGTTTTTATTTTTTCTTCTCTGCTTTTTACAACAAATAACTGAGTAAGATAAAAAAAAAATTATATTAAAGAATGATCACAAAACTAAAATATAAGGTGAAAAATAACCATTTTCTGTGATTTCACAGTGAAATTATTGCAGTTTTCCACATTTTAACCAAATAAAATGAACTATTTGACACCATCTCCAGCTCTCAACCCATACTGTTTCTCTTTAGCTCAATAGCTCCCCCTAGTGTTCAATAGAGGAAACTACAACAGAAATCACAAGTCACAGACAGTGAAGCCACTGGTATCGGTTCCTGGTATCGGGTAACTTTAACCGATACCGATAATACCGCCGACATCCCTAATTGGTTGATGTGATTTTAATTTCCAACTTATTGACATAAAAAATATGAATACTTTTTAAAAACAAAAACTGACTAAAACTAGACTAAAACCTATTTGAGTTTTTGTCGACTAAAACTGGACTAAAACGATCACATATAGACATGACTAAAGACTGAGACTAAAACCAAAGTGGCTGATAACAACAACACAGAGACAGCCAATATTAAATATAAAAGACAAACTAATCAACTCACCAGAGAAGACCAGAGAGAGAAGATTAAGCTTTATAGGGAAATGCTGCATCAATTAAACACACACACCAAAAAAAAAAACCCACCCCAATGTATCTGTACAGTTCTGATGGTAATCATAATACCACACTCCATAATTAGTAACTATGATAACACAATTGCTAGGAAGGAAAAAAGATCAAAATTGATGTAAGCTAATGATTTGCTCCACGGGGAATGGTTGAACTAGATTTATATACCCAAGATTCCATGCTCTGTCAGAAACCTCACATTGAGTTGTGCTCTGATGTGAATCTGAGGGGTTAATACAACGTATGAGATTTTCATCAATGCAGGAAACAAGGTCTCAGAAAGACATGAACTAGTAATAGTTACAGCCTGCTGGAACAGTGTGTCCAACCACCAGGCGGGACTGGAACCCATCCATGGATCATTGGGTCTCACGGAAAAAAATCAACTAGAAAAGAATCTATATGCAGTTTTTGGTCTGCAGGGTATTTTATCTTAAAAAAACACTTTAGGAATTTATTTTAAAGGGATACTTCTAGAAACAGGAAGTAGTCCTCTGACCAGAGCAACACTCTAGTCTAGTATAAACTAGATGACTCGTCAGACCAGGAGATACACTGCTGCAGATTGGTAAAGAAAATTAGTGGAACATTTCGGATAAAACACAACCTGTGCTCACTGTGATGTCACCAGTGGGCGTGGTTCTGACTGTAGATAAATACCTGATAGAGAGACACTTCTAACTGGGCCCTTTATAGACCATTTTCATTTGTTTTTAACCAGGTTTACTAAAGTAAGTTGAAGTTGTGGAGACTTCTCTTTGACCCTCACACACACACACACACACACACACACACACACACACACACACACACACACACAGTGTAACATCACCTCCACTCTTACTATACATAATTAATGAACATTCCTGGCTAGAAGGCTGTTAAATTACAGTGTATAGTTACAGTAAAATGAATGAGTGACTTAACAACTTTAACAGATCTAATTTAAGTCGTAGTTAAAGTCACGGGAAGAAGAAAGTCCTCCATCTTTCATTTTGAGGGTTTTACTTATAAAGAACAATGAAAATAAAAACAGGTCTTTACCAAACGGTGACACATTTGTTAGACACTTTATCTTAGTGACAAAATGCTCCATTAAAGGCATCCATAAAATTATTAAAAATACTTGTTAGGAAATGTCAATGAGGTCATTCTAATGCACCAGTATAAATGTTTCAAGCGAGTTGTTTTAAATACCTGAACATTTGCTGTTATTTGCCACCAATCTGCAGCAGGGTCTCTCCTGATCTGACTAGCTATGAATATTGCTACAGTCAGAGGACTACTTCCTGTTTCTAGAGACTCCACCCACATTGGGTGATGTCACCAGGAGGTGTGGTCTATACTGTTAAAAATAACTGATAAAATGCCTCAGACTGACCCAAACATCCTTTCTTCTCATAGGGAAATGTTCCTAAATGCTGATTTTTATTACACAGTTGCATTAAATTAAAACAATGTTTATGTTGACCTCACTGCTGCCTGTGGGTGAGAACAAGCTCACTGCTCTTCTTTCATGATTCTGACCCCAAGTGATGAGCCCTGCTTGTAGTTAATGGGCTCATCACACACGCAACAAACAAGGTCAAAGTCCTCTTTAGGTTTTAGCCACCGCAGACATGAAAGACTAAATCTGTCTGTTGACCAATCACATGCTGCCCTGTAGCCTGCCTGGTCCTCACACTGATGGATAGTCCTACATGTAATACAGCTCACATCTGAGTCTGACTGTCACACAACCAAACTGAGAACTCTGAATGAAATCTATCCAAGCACATTCCTTTAGAACATCACAATAAACATCTTTATTTCCCACACTGTCATCCCTCTGGCAAAGACTGACTAGTGTTTGTCCCTTAAAGTAGTTTGTTGTTAGCCTCAATGGTAACTTCTTTATTATTTCATCATTTGTACGTTGCTTTGGATAAAATAATCTGCCAAATACTTAAACATAAACATGGAATTTAGTAAAGGAGGGAATAGACACCTCCCTTTGACACGCCCTCAGTTGATATGCAAATATGTCCTGCACAAGTGCAAAAATCATGTCTTTGCACAAGAAGAAAATAAACCTTATGAAATGTGAGTTGCGGCTGCATGGTGGCGCAGTTGGTTAGCACTGTTGCCTCGCAGCAAGGAGGTCGTGGGTTCGCGTCCCGGCTCTGCGGCCTCTCTGCGTGGAGTTTGCATGTTCTCCCCGTGCATGCGTGGGTTTCCTCCGGGTACTCCGGTTTCCTCCCACAGTCCAAAGACATGACTGTCAGGCTACTTGGGCTGGTAAATTGTCCTTAGGTGTGAGTGGGTGCGTGGTTGTTTGTCTCGTTCGTCTCTGTGTGGCCCTGCGATGGACTGGCAACCCGTCCAGGGTGTCCCCCGCCTCTCGCCCCTTGACCGCTGGAGATAGGCACCAGCTCCCCCGCGACCCTCTGTGGAGGAATAAGCGGCTACAGAAAATGGATGGATGGATGGAAATGTGAGTTGGAGACACTAAATATGTATGAAGCTGTTGATGCTGTGGGGTCGCAGCAGCATAAACCCATTTACACTGAGTTAACTGGTTCTAATTGTAAAACTGAATGGGAATTTGATATATCTGACTGCAACAATTAATCAATTAAATCGTCAACTTCAAAATATAATCGATGCAGATTTTTATTGTTGATGCTCAACAGCTCTTCTCACAAATAACAACGTACTGGTTTTATAACTGCAGTGTATTAAATGCCCTCTGGAGGCAGTATCATTTATCATTATCTGCCAAAAATAAACACAGCCCTACCAGTGAAGAAGAATGTCCGAGGAGGAGAAGAAGAACATCGAGCAAACACAAACGTGTGTGCAATGGCAAATTGGACAGAGGAGAGTGAAAGAAATGCAAAACATAAATAATTGAGACGTTGGAGAGATTCTATCTTTAGGAACGCCTGGGGTCCCACTGGGGGAAGTGGCTGGGGAGAGGAAGGCCTGGGCTTCCTTGCTAGAACATGTGGAACAGCCTGGAGCTGTGATGCAGCATCTCCTCATTTACATGTTGATGTTTGTAATGTAATCTTTATATCAAAATCTCATGGACAAATGCTAAATGACCATTATTTCTGTTATGCTAGCTAAAGCGTTTGAGTATTATTAAAGTTGTGCCATTATTGTGTATGATTCTCTAATGAACGTTTGGTTAGTTTTAAATGTTGTTTCACTGGTCATCCACTTTACAAAGGTGTTTAACTGCAGAGAGGTGAGGTCAGACGAACTGGAGCCCAGAGGTGTAATCACAGGAAGCAGATAGCGATTGAAATAAACGTTGACTAATCGACTAATTTGGAAAAATAATGACTGATTAGTCGACTATGAAAATGGTCATTGCAACCCAGCTAACACATGGATAAATCCATTGCACAGAGCTGGCATGGCTCAAATCAGGGTCTACTGGCAAAGTCTCCATAGGCTGACTAGCAGCTACAGGCAGCTCACAGCTCTTCACCCTGAAATGCACAGAACAGCTAGCCTGGTAAACCAGACTATATATGTGGATATAGTCTGGCCACGGTCCACTGAAATGACTCATTCATAGGGGCGGGATCAACAATTGTCAATCAAATCGTCTTCACATGCTATTGGATAGCGCTAGAGCCGTTTAGCAACAACCGGAAACAGCTGGTAGATTAAACTTTTACCGTATCCTGTACATAATCTCGTTGCACTGCACCACTTGCAAATTCCTGTAATAATGATAAAGATGTTGTTATTAAAGATATTTTCTGCACCCCTTTGTGCATGCTTTAGTATTCACTCATGTCACTGCAACACGTGCATGTATAATTTGGTCATTCCATGTGTGATGTGTACAGTAATATGTTTCACATCATTAACAGTGTCCCTGTCCCAGCATGCCAACTAAGGTCGTTTTCACACCTTCAGTGTTTAGTCTGTTTTCCTCAGACAGTTGGTACAGTTGGTTTGTGCAAGTGTGAACACAGTAAGCGTTCTAGAACTGAACTAAAGATCTACTGGAGGAGGTGGTCTCAGTTTGTTTATAGTGTAAATGTGACGCAACCGCCACCTGACTCTATAACCACATCTATAAATAAATTTGAGCCAAGTGCTCACCCGTAGCTAGGTCTTGAATTGAATTCTGGGATGCAGGCTGGCACACACACATCAGGAGCTACAGAGAAGCTCCTGGTTAGCTGAAAATGAACCAAGGGACTGCGTGGATGATCAGCAAAGTCCACTATGTCACTGACATTCTAGCAGACGACCAGTTTTACCAGCTCCGACAGGAAACCTCACATAACCTGTCAAGATCAAATGAGACTTTGGATTAAACAAACATGAAAGCTGTTCTGATTTTGGATTTATATTTCTCCATGCAGAGTGCTTCTGTCACCTTGCTTTCTGATTGGCTACATGTCACATTCAAAAGGCTGCATGCTGGATCATTGTTGGGGAACACCCCATGCTGCGTTGTTAGGCCAATACAATCAAACAACGTGATCGTATTGGTCCCAACGTCCTTCCAAGCAGACCAGGGACTTTTAACACACAGGCAGGAATATCTGTTAAGATCATCTTTGGAGCCATTACGGTAACTGAGGCGTCCTTAAGATTGTTGGAAGAAGAGAATCGGGTCAAAAATTGGCATTAGTGTGAAGTGATAGGGATAGGGTTAGGGTAGGGTTAGAGTTTTCCTGCCAGTCAGAACGGTTGGTGGGGTGGCCATGTGCCTTAGGAAGGGAGAGAGGCTGTCCAGCTGTCCACTAAACAGGGTATTAGGGTTTAGTCTCCAGCCCCGGCAAGCCATGTGTAGAAGTATATTTGGGCAAGATACTGAGCCCCTAATTACCTCTCAGGCGCTGTAAAAGGTCTGCTGTTTGGTCTTCAAGGATGAGTCAAATGCAGAGAACAAATTCCAATATGTTGTACTGTGGTATACACATATGTGGCCGCAAATCACTTCTTTTATCCACCACATACACAACACACTCAACCTCATATAAGTTTCAGTTATCAGACACACTGTAGACCCACACACACAACTCACCTTAGTGTAAACCCCCCATGACAGTTCCGTCTCTGTCACCATGACAACAATCCCAAACATCCCAAAGATGAGTGCGTAATCGCTGAGCCGCTTCCGCTTCTCAAACAGCGCCCTCCGGTGACCGAGCTTGTAGCCAATGTCCCTGTTCTTCTTCTGTGGAGCCCTGCCCCCACCTCGCCCGCCACCCTCCCTGACCAAGCTCTCATTGGATGCTTTACTGGGGTCTTCGCCTGCGTTGCCCTTGGACACCACCACCTCCAGGCCGGAGCTGTGCAGCGTCTGCAAGGGTTGCGTCTCCGAGTCAAGTTCAGCAAGGTTGCGGCGCGACGAGGACGCCAGGCTGCCCACTAGTGGTCTTACCACTCCGCCATTGTACTTGCAGGTGTTCATGGCTATCTGAGGGAGTCGGCCACTGCTCTCGGAGAGGGAGGGCTTGGATCCAGCATGGCTCAGCTTCTTCTGCTCAGTGGTGGCCTGGAATCAGGAAAAACAAGGATGATAAATTAAACAGATCAAACATGGAGTAAAATCTAACAGTGGGTTGAAAAACCCACACAGGTTCTTTCTATAAATAGAACAGTGATGCAGGAGTTTCATCTGGAACTGAAAAGGTTTGGTTAAAAAGCAGACAGTGAGTATAAAGCAACAACAAAAAGAAACTTCTGCTGCAGAATCCCAAACACTAGCATGTGTTTACTGCATGACCTTAATTAGGAACAATTAGTTGTCCATACCCCCTCCCCCCCCCCCCTCCCCCGCTGTGTTTGTGATGACTTTTCAATTTCAAAGGAATCCATTAGGTCACACACTGTACATGCAGCTTTTCCTTTAACAGAATGGCATCAAAACAGAAACTCTCAAAAACAAATAAATTATGAATGAAGTTGATGTATAAATAAAACCATATAACCAACACTGAACCCTACAAAGTGCAGAAAATTGAATCATTGCGCTGCACAAATTCAGATATAAATGATTAATGCTTGCCATGACCCTGTTTCCTGGCACTCTTATCCTGCAGTGGACTACGAAACGAGAGCAGAAGAAACATGGACCTTCATAGAGCTTAGAGTCAAACAAAGGAAGAAATAATCACTGCAAAAAGATGGCAGAAAGCCCAGCTAGTAAATGGTTGTGTAATTAAAGGTGCCAATACCTTAGCATCAAAGCACTCTTACATTGTTCTGTTTGAGAGTATTTCACAAATATTTTCATGCCTTGTAGTGAAAAAAAAGGACAATTAAAAATCAAAATGACAGCAGTTCAATCAGGAAAAATAAACTATGACATTTGGTAGCTATACATCATAAGATGTAGATTAAAAATGACAAAAAACTATGAGAAAAGTCTTTGTAGAAAACAACATTTTGGGTGATGAAACCCCGCCCCTGTTGGAGTGCAGACTAACTTTGGTACTTTATAACATTTTCTAATATTTTGCATACAAGATATTGCATTTAAAGGCTTTAGTCACAAGATTTTTAGTACAAATTCAAATGATACATCAAAATGTTGGTATTTTTGTCTTCTTCCAGCTGCTGTGACTCTCACTGCTGTAGGACTGATGGCTTTCTCTCAAATCTCCTCAGAGCGTGTAAAGTACACACCCAGCCTTCTATAGACTCCAGAGGTACTAGCTCAATTTATTCTCTTTAAGACAGGAAGTGAAGGGTCTTTTAAACTCATCGAATCTCCTCCATAAATCCTAGTAGAAA
Organism: Callopanchax toddi; assembly: GCA_006937965.1. Taxonomy (NCBI): domain Eukaryota; kingdom Metazoa; phylum Chordata; class Actinopteri; order Cyprinodontiformes; family Nothobranchiidae; genus Callopanchax; species Callopanchax toddi. The sequence continues at coordinate 595,628 of SSNR01000334.1, forward strand.
CATCAGCATGTGTGTGACCATCAGAGCCTTTTGCTTCGTACAGGTGAATAAAACTTTCTAAATGACTTCTAGGTTTCTCACAGCAGCTGTTTGTCTGAGACTTCCACTTCAGTCTGACTTCTTAAGATTTGTGCCAAAGGATCAACTAAAAAACAAAAAACAAACCCAAAGTTAAGCAACCAAAAAGAACATTTCAAAAGCAAAAGTGTAAAATTCTAAAGCAAAAAATTTATCTAAAAACAAAATAAACTAATTTCTAAGTAACTATTTGTATTTCTAAACAAAATACTTATTTTTTCTTAACAAGTCATATTTAGTTTATTTGATACATCTTTTTGGTTCTCAATTCGGTGTTACTCAGACATTGAGGCTTTTATTCTGGAGGGGTATGTTTTGGTTCTGCTCTAAGTTTTTGCCTTTGAAAGAAAGTCCCAGTGGGAGGGGCTTTTCAACGCTTTGATCTAATTGGTTATGAGAGTTTAGCTCTAATTGTTTTCTATAAGTATGGCACCACCTTCATAACCAATGAGATCAAAGCACTGAAGAGAATGAAGTAGAAATCGGTGAGAACCAAACAGGTGCTCCATAGAAATAAAATATGTATCGTTAAAAAGTTAAACATTTTTGGTTTAGAAAAAATAAATATTTACTTATGAAATAGTTTGTTTTGTTTTTAGATTGGTTTATTTGCATTTGACTTTTACACTTTTGACTCTGAAATGTTCTTATTGGTTGCTTTATCTGGAGATCTTTGTGTGTAACTGTCATTTTGGGTTGATCCTTTTGGCACAAATCTTATCCCAAAATCCTGTCTGACTCTCAGTAAATCTACTGTCAAGGTAAGAGAAAGATGCAGATGGGTGGTTGCCATGGAGACCCTAAAGAGCTACTGGTGGTTACCATGGTGACCCTAATGAGCCACTGACAGCAGCATTTACATATCATTTGGATGTCTTCACACATATCCATTCAAGTTAACAGTAACCACAGGTGTGTGGTTACCATGGTGACTTTAATGAGCCACTGGTGGTTACCATGGTGACACTATGGTGACACAGGGGTGACACTGAGGAAGAAAAACCACCCTTCATGTGGGAGAGCTGTGTTCCAATCCCAGCCGTGCTTTGGGTCGAAGCAAGATACTGAACTCCAACTACTTCCTGGACGTCATCCAAGATGGCCGCCCTCTGCTCCTCAAACAATAATGAGGATGGGTCAAAAACAGAGATGAATTTCCCTATGGGGATGAATAAAGGGTAAATTATTAATATTAGTGAGAGACTGGTGGTTACCATGGTGACCTTAATAAGCTTCTGACAGCAGCGCTAACGTTTCTGTTGACCTTGGTTCTCTCATCTTATTTGTCTCAGTTTAAAACATTATAAAGCTGATGTTGAAATTTCAGGGAGTTGCTGCATCAGCAAAATCAAAAGAAGTGAAATCTAAGTTGATTTCACTTTGACTGGACTGAAAAAACTTTAGCTTCACTTTGTTTTATTTTTAAATACTTTTTTCCCCAAAGTTCAAGATCAAAACTTGACTTTTATTCTTAATTTTTTTCAGTTTCAAATATATATTTTAAATAAACAAATGTGACGTCCCAGATTTAGCTCCATCGTTTGTGCCCAGCCAGCAGACTGAAGGCGTCCCTTCCTCTCAGAGCAGTCACCCCCAGGAGCATCTATCTGCCCGTCTACCCTTCTGAGACTCAGGCAGATTATCATAATGGGTTGTGAAAACTTCACATGGAACAGTGCCCTTTCATAAAGAAGTTGGGAGTGTGTGATAGCACCCTGGCCTTTTTATTAGCCTTGACAAAGCATGCCTAATGCCTTTAAAAGTGCTGGTGAGAATACAGAAGGGCAGACCTAATGGAAATTTACTGACTCTGGTCCTGTGATGCTATCGTCTTCCGCATATTGTGGCACATAAGAACAGGACTAAAGGTTAAGGATTAGAGCAGCCCATAGTGTTTCTAATCCCCTTTTCTGTATTAAATTGCTTTTTAATCTGTGCCATTAGAACCCGACTACACTTCTGAAGTGTGTGGAGAGACTGAACTTTGGGTCTGAATGACAGGAAAAGGCTGCAGAAATAGATGCTGATATGGCAGCGCTGATCAAGGCTCTGTTCTGTGTAAGAGGATAAAATTAGAACAGCGAGTATGCTAATCAGAGCTAATTTGATATCAGTTATACAAATTGAGATAAGTGTGAGTTCCCCACAGATGTCATCTGAATTTAAGTGTCTTGTGACTAATTTTACAATTAACTCTACACACGTACGATTTGGCAACAAAGATCAGAATCACTACGTAATAAATCAATTCACAATCAGAGGAGACTTCACCCAAAACGATGGTCGATCTGGGGTTTTCCTTTCAGGAATCAAAAAGTTGAAATCAGGAAATATTCCATATCACAGAAAATGAAGATTTTTTAAAGTTGTTTTATGTGAGAAATATTATTGTACTTGTTGAAACAGGAAGTAGTCCTCTGACTGGAGCGGTGCTTAGTGAGATCAGGAGAGACACTGCTGCAGAGCGCTCATTTTCAGGTATTTAAAACAACTCTTGTTCTAAAAAATTACTGATTCAATCAAATGTTATGTTACCTGTTTGCAAATCTGTGCAATTTCATTCGTTTTGTATATTTTTATTAATAAAATTAACACCAAATATCAGTTTCCTTATACATTATTTACATACACACACACACACACACACATACAGTATATTTAACACATATTGTGCTCTGATTTTTCTCCTTTCAAGCTCACAAATCCACACCAGAATAGATAGCAATTTCCTATCAAAAAATCACAAGCAAAAAAAAAAAAAAAGAGTACTTGTCACGATGCTGTGGCTGTGATCAGGCAGAAGGACCCAAGGTGCTGGTAAGCAGGAGGCAGGAGACGGAGGTAATCCAAAAAAATGAAGGTTTTTATTAAATAAACTGATCAGGACAAGGACTAAGACGGTGGCTATGACAAAACAGAACAGATGAACCGAGGACGAGACAAGAAACAGAAGGGTTTAAATACTGTGGTAGAAATCAATGGAACAAGAAACACCTGGAGATACTTGACACGTGAGGGAGGGGCGAGAGCAGGAGCAAGGAACACAGGGGAAACAGACAAGACTAACCAGACCAGAACAAGAACTAAACAGAACAGACAGGGGATCATGACATAACCCCTCCCACAAGGGGCGGATCCCAGACGCCCCAACAGGAACCAGGCAGGGAGGGAGGAGGGGGACCAGGCAGGAGGGCCGAAAGCAGCCCGGCATGACGGGGCTCAGGGGGGCGGCCCGGAGGCAGCCCGGCGTGACGTGGCCATGGACCCGGCGCGGGCTCAGGGGGGCGGCCCGGAGGCAGCCCGGCGTGACGTGGCC
>SSNR01000334.1:599245-615641 GCA_006937965.1 Callopanchax toddi
GGTGGGCTCGGGACCTCCTGCACATAGGCAGCGATCTGGACCCACTGGACCGTGGCAGGGCTCGGGACCCTCTGGACCTTGGCAGGGCTCGGGACCCTCTGGACCTTGGCAGGGCTCGGGACCCTCTGGACCTTGGCAGGGCTCGGGACCCTCAGGACCTTGGCAGGGCTCGGGACCCTCTGGACCTTGGCAGGGCTCGGGACCCTCTGGACCTTGGCAGGGCTCGGGACCCTCTGGACCTTGGCAGGGCTCGGGACCCTCTGGACCTTGGCAGGGCTCGGGACCCTCTGGACCTTGGCAGGGCTCGGGACCCTCTGGACCTTGGCAGGGCTCGGGACCCTCTGGACCTTGGCAGGGCTCGGGACCCTCTGGACCTTGGCAGGGCTCGGGACCCTCAGGACTTTGACAGGACACGGGACCCTCAGGACTTTGACAGGACACGGGACCCTCAGGACTTTGACAGGACACGGGACCCTCAGGACTTTGACAGGACACGGGACCCTCAGGACTTTGACAGGACACGGGACCCTCAGGACTTTGACAGGACACCGGATCCTCAGGACTTTGACAGGACACAGGACCCTCCTCTTCACAGCAGGACAGACCGTCAGCCGCGACCTCCTTCAGCGCTGTCAGGTAAGCCCTCTGAACAAAAGTGTAGCGGCTCTTCAGGGCTGGCACAGCTCTCAGTCCCGGATGGGACGTGAAGAGGGAGTTTAGCAGCTGGGTGGCCCGCAGCCTCTGGTGGGGACATGAGGGCACAAAAAAAACGTCAGTCCAAGTGTCCGTGATAAGCTGGCTCACCTCATCAATGACCTCTTCCGAGAGAGGTGGCACAGCTCTGTGACCGGAGGCTGCGGGTACGGCAGCGGCGGAACCGGAGGCTGCGGGTACGGCAGCGGGCTTCTCCTTGGTCGGGGGCTGCTGGAAGCGGAGCTCCTTCCGGGCTCGAGGCGGCAGCTGCACCTTGGCTTGGGTCTGGGGCGGCGGAGGCGTGGAGCTGGGTCCACGGGACCGCCGACGACGCGAGGACATGACCCCGCTGAACAGGACCGTGGAGGACGGCGGGACGCCGCCAGCGAACCCCCTCCGATGTTGAGGCTCGATGGCCAGACGTGTGCCCCAGAACGGCGACCTCATCTCCTCCTCCAGCTCCTTAAACTCCAGGAGCGTTAAGTACTCACCAGCTGGGTCCAAACGTTTTGCTCGGTTCATTCTGTCACGATGCTGTGGCTGTGATCAGGCAGAAGGACCCAAGGTGCTGGTAAGCAGGAGGCAGGAGACGGAGGTAATCCAAAAAAATGAAGGTTTTTATTAAATAAACTGATCAGGACAAGGACTAAGACGGTGGCTATGACAAAACAGAACAGATGAACCGAGGACGAGACAAGAAACAGAAGGGTTTAAATACTGTGGTAGAAATCAATGGAACAAGAAACACCTGGAGATACTTGACACGTGAGGGAGGGGCGAGAGCAGGAGCAAGGAACACAGGGGAAACAGACAAGACTAACCAGACCAGAACAAGAACTAAACAGAACAGACAGGGGATCATGACAGTACTGTCCAACATAAGTCTAAATAAGAACAGAAAAGACATGAGACTTTAACATGAGACTTTTAGTTTTTGGCAAATGGCTGCTTTTCCTCAAAGATGGGTCAAACATACAGCAAAGGTATCCATAGCAGATAAATATAAAATGTAAATGATTTAATTTGAGTAATCCAGCTATGATTGGGATGTAAATAAAAACACAAAACATGCCTTTAATTATGTTTTGATTTCATGTAAATTGTTCTGCAGTGACCGCTGAACAGAAGGAATGGCAGCAGAAGAAGAGTTGCACGCTGTATAATGTGTCCCAGAGATCATTTCTTCAAACGTCCTGAAGAAACTAAAGGACCTGCAGATATTTGATGTGATCGTTTAACGGATTGTATTCAATCGGTTCAGAGGTCCAAACTGAATTTTCTTTATTTAATCCTGAATCTGCAGAATAGGACTGCTTTATTGGTTCAGGTGAATTGTGCACATGCATGTTCGTAAATCAATATGAATCATTTTAGCTCCACATTCTAGATGGGATGATATAACTCCCAATTGCAAACCTCTACAATTCAGCATGAGACTGTTTGTTTAGCTGGTTTTAATTATCTTAATTAATTTGCTGCTGGAGGTGTCAGTGCAGCAACACAAACACCACAAACAAATGGTCTCATGTTAGAGTGTAAAGGTTTACTAACAGGTAATATAGCATTCTACAGTTGTTTAAAAAAACTACAGCAGTGTCTCTCCTGATCTGACTAACCATGATGTTCCTTTGGAGGGAAATAAAAGATGTTTCATGTGACTTTTTTAAAATAGTTTTTGATTTTTTTCAACATCTTTTGATATTTTGAATCCATATTTCTTAGGGTGTGTAATGCGGGGAGGACCATATTTAGATTTTTGAAAAAGAGGACACTTGACTTGATATACTGTTTAATTTAATTAAAGAAAACTTAAACCTATTTAAAGCAAGCAGTCTCTGTGTGGGTAGCAACCGCTTTCACAAGTCAACAAGTACAAAAATGACCCCATATACCCCAGCATGGGCGGGACTTGAACCTACATTCCTGGTTGCTAGACCAACACCTTAGTCACTGAGCTAAAGTCTCCTGACAGCTTTTCAGGAAAATCTTTTCAAGTAGTGTCTGAAATTTTCTTTTGATATGAAACACCATGACCTGCTGCTTGTTCTGTCTGTGAGAGGGATGACATCACACGCAAGATGGATTGCTTTATTCGCACCAGTTAATTTAAGTACATGCCTATTTCCAGTGAAAAAAAACACTGGACGGCCCAGACAGAACATGAAAAGAGAACATGTGCAGGAAAAAGTGGTCGCTTGGTCACCCTGATCTTACTTCTAGTAATAGGCAACATCAAAGTTTTGTTATTTTACTGTTTTTGAGTCAATTTCCTGGTATTGTTTGAAAGTCAAATCATTTTGAGTTCTGCTCTGATCCTGGGTTATTTTTAGTCTGAGCTGTACTTTCGGAGATGTTTGATATGGAAATCAAATGATGAACTTGATCAAACCTGAGAGAAGACTCAGCATAAACAGCTACATAAAAATAGCAGAACCAAAAATGGTCCAAAATGTAAAAACTGGGCACTAAACGCATGTCTGAAAATGTGTAGAAAATGTTCAATAAAGGTAAAAAAAGGTTCTTGCTATTGGAAAGATGTCCAAAAACACAAGTAAGAACAGAGTAAAGTGATTGTTTCTGAACTCCAAATCCGATTGTAGATCAAGTCAAAGGTCAGGAAGTTCATGTGTTTTGTTAAACTTACCAACAACTTACAGACACAGACTGTGCGGGGAACCTGAGCTGCTCAGACTCCTATAACAGTAAAGTATGATTTGTAGTATCGCTTCATAAGAAATAGTGACCTAAACCTGATTACTTTTCATGCCTCAACAAAGACGGTGCTGAATTTAAAAAGCTACATCAGAAACAGAAGAAATGTCGAAGTGATGAAGACTCAACTTTTATATCACCTGTTTGTAGCAAGAGACCGTTTAGCTTGTTTCAACTGTTTCAAAATGCTGTGTTACTGTTCAGGATGATGAAACAGCATAAACAACATCAACTAAACAAACACCAGTCACCCATCTGCAGCAGTGTCTCTCCCAGTCTGACTATGAGTAAAGATATAGTCAGGGGTACACATAACTGGTGCACCAGTGTGTATGAACACCAGATGTCATGTCTGCGTACCAGATCCCTCTGCTCAAACGCTCCTGTGTGGACCGGTGCTGCCGCGGTACCGAGCGAGCAGCCAGTGACCTCACTCTAACGAGCTTCACATCCTGCTGTTGACACACACGCCACCATATTTCTGCAGAGAGGTGGACAAACTGGAGAAGGTGTGGTCAGATCTCACGAGGTGGACCCACAGGAAGCAGGTTTTAATGGTCAGGAAAAATAATGAGTTGACCTTCTCAATGGTCGTTAGTTGCAGCTATTATTCCCAGTATGTAGAGACATATAACATTTACTGATCAAAGTCACCTTTAATGTACACGGTGTCACAAAAAGTGACAAAAATAAAAAACCTGACCGACCAGGACAGATGGACCTAAAGGAAACAGGATAATAAAACACTACTTTTCTTCTTTAAAGCCCCAAACAGACGTTACAGCTGGAGTCCTTGAATCATCTTCAAAAAACACAGAGCACTCACTCAATCCCATCCTCTAGCTGTCCTGCTTTTCTCCTTTCACCTGTAATCAGACTAAACAGTCAGGCAAGACAGGCAAAGTTTAGCCAGCATGCCCTGACATCCCATAATGCCTCCACAGAGGAGCTGCATGTCTAACCAATGGCTCAATTTCATTCTGAGCAGCACACAGCTCCCAGGCTCTATGAATTGGAAACTCATAATCAAATAGAAAGGCCTGAGTGCAGACCAGACCAGACAAGGTAACCCTCCACCTCCTGGTCCGCCTCCCTGTCCACACTCATCACGTCTAATACCAGTACAGTCCTGTTCGGGTCGTTCTCTACTGGCGTCTGTATTGTTCCAGTCAGAGGACTACTTCCTGTTTCTGGAGACTCTGCCTGCTTTAAGTGATGTCACCAGTGGGCGTGGTCCTTACTGTAGATAAAGAACTACTGTTGGGTCACGTTGTTGTGTCCTTGGGGAGACGCTTCACTCATATTGCCTGTTGGTGTTCAGAGAGTCTGGTCGCTCCGCCTCTGTGGCTTCAATGTAGCTCACTGCCACAGCGTGAACGACTGACCGAGGATAAACGTTTGGAGTTCATGACTTAGAAAAGCGCTATACAAATTTAAAACATTCACATTTACATCAGTAGTTTAGAATTTATAAGGTCATACATTTACTCACTAAATGTCTAAACAATAGAAACTGTTATAATAATAGAAATATGGGCTCAGATTTCTGAAACGTTGATCCTGGTGCAGCAGAAAACAGGATCATTGATCTACCCTTCATGGTTTTATTTACTCCGTCAGGATGTTTGTTCTTAAACAATGGCTACTGATGCTGCCCTCTGGGATACGTCAAAGCGATTGTCATGTGTGTGTGTGTGTGTGTGTGTGTGTGTGTGTGTGTGTGTGTGTGTGTGTGTGTGTGTGTGTGTGTGTGTGTGTGTGTGTGTGTGTGAGCATTGAACACATCACCAATTTTCCATGTAAATACCGGTGTACAGTATTCTAAAGCTGCTGTTGACATGAACTCAAGTGGAACTGCACTAGTAACAGGATGGTTTTCTAATTACTGATAGACTCCAGCTGGTGTCATGACTTTCCAGGTCTTTTTGCAGCTTCCTTTCTTCGAGCGTTCAATCATTTCCCCCTGTGTCATTCTGTTTGATTATACATAACTTAATGTGTGGACACTGATGGTTGGATTTCCTCCCTGATTGGGTCAAAGAGTGATGCAGCAGCAGTGAAATACAGACATGATGAGGAATCAGGGTGTTTCTGTGCACACAGACCTTATCAACATTAAAAAAGATCACAATAAGGAGACAGAGGAAGGAAAAGCGACAGAATGAGGTAGAGCTCTAAGACTGGAGGAAGCATGAAAGATAGAGTGAAAAGAAAGAAAGAGATAAATGAAATAGAGGGCAGACAGCTCCCTGTGGGTGTCTCTGCCAGCCTGGGAGTGATTGAGAGCTGCAGGCTACACTTTCCAGTTTGTCCCTGCACCCTAGATGCTGTCACGTTTCTGTGACAGGCCAGCAGGCGACAGGGCTCCTCCGTCCATCCCTGACTGGCATGTGGATCATTACTCAGCGTTGGTAAAGACCAAGGAGAAACAGGGCCAACCTGCAAGCCCCACATAGAGAAAACACCCAGACAGCTCTCGGTCTGCTACAGTCGACCTGTAAGGAGCACTGACTGTAAAATAAGATATTTTAACAAGTTAAGAGACACATTTTGTCACATTAAATGGATTTTTGGGTCATTTTGATGTGGTTTTCTATGCTATTAATCTACAGTAAGGGCCACGCCCCCTGGTGACATCACTCAGTGAAAATGGATGGATGGACGTCAGAAACTGCGAGGTATGGGCGGCAACGTTGGGAAGATTTAGTGAACAAATTGCAAAAAAGAGACCTATTTTAAGCATTGTATGACTAAATTTATAATACAATCCATAGCACACCCCACATGGTCTTAGCAGGCTAAAGTGCTGATGTTTACAAAAAGGAAATAGCATTTTAAAGCATCAGTCTGAAGTTTTTAACAAGAGTTGCTTTAAATACTCTGGTCAGAGGACTACTTCCTGTTTAACTGATAGAATGACCGACATGTCCCTTTAAGCCAGAATAAAAGAGACATGAAACACAAGGAAAGTGGAGAATGTAGTAAAAACAAAACGACATCAAGTGAATAATGAGTGCAGTAACGTGGCGACGTACAAAACTAGATGTGTGGAATAGTTTCAGCAGGAAAAGGCCTGATTTAATCCTGAGTCACAATCAGTCCTCAAACAACCTGCAGCTTTGATAACAGACACAGGAACTGGTCTCTACAGTCCGTCTTCCCTCACTTACCCTCTTTCTTTCACTCTCCATTCAGAGATGAAAGGAAGCGTTGCCAAAAACAAGGATGAAGCTCTGTAGAGGAATCAGCACGGTACACGCCTGTGGGAGCAGGTTTGGTTCAAACAAATAACACAGAAACACAGTGCTGTTATAATTAGGGCCCAACAAGGTTACTGTGTGTGTGTGTCTGTGTTATAAATGAGGTCCTGAGGAGATTGGGGTCAGAACTGATGGGGGGCTACTTTCCCTGTGGGATACACACTGTCTGAGTCTAATTTTCAGCAAATTAAAATTGTTAGAAGACTGATTTGTAAATTGGGGCCACAAAGGATGAACTGCTCCTGATAAAACTGGTGACAAACGGAACGTTGAAGCAATGTGCACACATCACACTGAGATCCCTCACTGCACTGCTACAGTCACTCATTTCATGTCTAATTATGCTCTTTCATTTTTCAATGACTGTTCATTTTAGAGTTGATGGATTCTTTTCTTTGTTGTGTTTTTAGCAGCATTTCCTACTTCCTGTACTTTAACCTACACACACCACCGTGTACAGTGTTGTTCCTGACACTTTGCTATGGAGTGTCTGCTCCAAAACGAGAGATGTCCTTTAAGAAGCCGTCAGATTAGCTCTGCCTGACCCATTAAAACATGACAGGGATGTTTCCACCATCCTGATGTGTGTTTCTGTGGAAAAGTACAAACTTAGCTCCTATCTTACATGTTCTAGAAAGCTTTCTGAACAGCCTCTGTTTGGAAAAATAGCTTTAATGCCTTTCAGGACTAATGGGCTAATGGCTGGAGGCAGTCTATTAGATGGTACTCCTGTGGGTTTACTATTATTGCATAAATAATTATTTTTAGGTTTGCATCCCTTAATTTAACCTGATCTAGGTTGGGGAATATAAAAATTGCAATGAAGCTGCAGCCCAGGCAGTGGGACTGTTGGAACACCCAGAAAAAGACATGTTGATGTTCTTCACGGGTTTTTGGTCTCTAGAATGTTTCCTGTTGATGTTCTCAGTGTTGATGTTTCCTGTTGATGTTTCCTGTTGGTGTTCCAAGTGTTGATGTTTCCTGTTGATGTTTCCTGTTGGTGTTCCAAGTGTTGATGTTTCCTGTTGATGTTCCCAGTGTTGATGTTTCCTGTTGATGTTCCCAGTGTTGATGTTTCCTGTTGATGTTCTCAGTGTTGATGTTCTCAGTGTTGATGTTTCCTGTTGATGTTTCCTGTTGATGTTCTCAGTGTTGATGTTCTCAGTGTTGATGTTCTTCACAGGCTTTTGGTCTCTAGAATGTTTCCTGTTGATGTTCTCAGTGTTGATGTTCTCAGTGTTGATGTTTTCAGTGTTGATGTTCTCAGTGTTGATGTTCTCAGTGTTGATGTTTCCTGTTGATTTTTCCTGTTGATGTTTCCTGTTGATGTTCTCAGTGTTGATGTTCTCAGTGTTGATGTTCCCAGTGTTGATGTTTTCAGTGTTGATGTTCTCAGTGTTGATGTTGTCAGTGTTGATGTTTCCTGTTGATTTTTCCTGTTGATGTTTCCTGTTGATGTTCTCAGTGTTGATGTTCTCAGTGTTGATGTTCTCAGTGTTGATGCTCTCAGTGTTGATGTTCTCAGTGTTGATGTTTCCTGTTGATGTTTCCCATTTGATGTTCCTAGTGTTGATGTTTCCTGTTGATGTTTTCAGTGTTGATGTTTCCTGTTGATGTTCTCAGTGTTGATGTTTCCTGTGTTGATGTTTCCTGTTGATGTTCTAAGTGTTGATGTTTCCTGTTGATGTTCCAGTGATGATGTTTCCTGTTGATGTTCTCAGTGTTGATGTTTTCAGTGTTGATGTTCTCAGTGTTGATGTTCTCAGTGTTGATGTTTCCTGTTGATTTTTTCTGTTGATGTTTCCTGTTGATGTTTCCTGTTGATTTTTCCTGTTGATGTTTCCTGTTGATGTTCTCAGTGTTGATGTTTCCTGTTGATGTTTCCTGTTGGTGTTCCAAGTGTTGATGTTTCCTGTTGATGTTTCCTGTTGGTGTTCCANNTGTGTGTGTGTGTGTGTGTGTGTGTGTGTGTGTGTGTGTGTGTGTGTGTGTGTGTGTGTGTGTGTGTGTGTGTGTGTGAGCATTGAACACATCACCAATTTTCCATGTAAATACCGGTGTACAGTATTCTAAAGCTGCTGTTGACATGAACTCAAGTGGAACTGCACTAGTAACAGGATGGTTTTCTAATTACTGATAGACTCCAGCTGGTGTCATGACTTTCCAGGTCTTTTTGCAGCTTCCTTTCTTCGAGCGTTCAATCATTTCCCCCTGTGTCATTCTGTTTGATTATACATAACTTAATGTGTGGACACTGATGGTTGGATTTCCTCCCTGATTGGGTCAAAGAGTGATGCAGCAGCAGTGAAATACAGACATGATGAGGAATCAGGGTGTTTCTGTGCACACAGACCTTATCAACATTAAAAAAGATCACAATAAGGAGACAGAGGAAGGAAAAGCGACAGAATGAGGTAGAGCTCTAAGACTGGAGGAAGCATGAAAGATAGAGTGAAAAGAAAGAAAGAGATAAATGAAATAGAGGGCAGACAGCTCCCTGTGGGTGTCTCTGCCAGCCTGGGAGTGATTGAGAGCTGCAGGCTACACTTTCCAGTTTGTCCCTGCACCCTAGATGCTGTCACGTTTCTGTGACAGGCCAGCAGGCGACAGGGCTCCTCCGTCCATCCCTGACTGGCATGTGGATCATTACTCAGCGTTGGTAAAGACCAAGGAGAAACAGGGCCAACCTGCAAGCCCCACATAGAGAAAACACCCAGACAGCTCTCGGTCTGCTACAGTCGACCTGTAAGGAGCACTGACTGTAAAATAAGATATTTTAACAAGTTAAGAGACACATTTTGTCACATTAAATGGATTTTTGGGTCATTTTGATGTGGTTTTCTATGCTATTAATCTACAGTAAGGGCCACGCCCCCTGGTGACATCACTCAGTGAAAATGGATGGATGGACGTCAGAAACTGCGAGGTATGGGCGGCAACGTTGGGAAGATTTAGTGAACAAATTGCAAAAAAGAGACCTATTTTAAGCATTGTATGACTAAATTTATAATACAATCCATAGCACACCCCACATGGTCTTAGCAGGCTAAAGTGCTGATGTTTACAAAAAGGAAATAGCATTTTAAAGCATCAGTCTGAAGTTTTTAACAAGAGTTGCTTTAAATACTCTGGTCAGAGGACTACTTCCTGTTTAACTGATAGAATGACCGACATGTCCCTTTAAGCCAGAATAAAAGAGACATGAAACACAAGGAAAGTGGAGAATGTAGTAAAAACAAAACGACATCAAGTGAATAATGAGTGCAGTAACGTGGCGACGTACAAAACTAGATGTGTGGAATAGTTTCAGCAGGAAAAGGCCTGATTTAATCCTGAGTCACAATCAGTCCTCAAACAACCTGCAGCTTTGATAACAGACACAGGAACTGGTCTCTACAGTCCGTCTTCCCTCACTTACCCTCTTTCTTTCACTCTCCATTCAGAGATGAAAGGAAGCGTTGCCAAAAACAAGGATGAAGCTCTGTAGAGGAATCAGCACGGTACACGCCTGTGGGAGCAGGTTTGGTTCAAACAAATAACACAGAAACACAGTGCTGTTATAATTAGGGCCCAACAAGGTTACTGTGTGTGTGTGTCTGTGTTATAAATGAGGTCCTGAGGAGATTGGGGTCAGAACTGATGGGGGGCTACTTTCCCTGTGGGATACACACTGTCTGAGTCTAATTTTCAGCAAATTAAAATTGTTAGAAGACTGATTTGTAAATTGGGGCCACAAAGGATGAACTGCTCCTGATAAAACTGGTGACAAACGGAACGTTGAAGCAATGTGCACACATCACACTGAGATCCCTCACTGCACTGCTACAGTCACTCATTTCATGTCTAATTATGCTCTTTCATTTTTCAATGACTGTTCATTTTAGAGTTGATGGATTCTTTTCTTTGTTGTGTTTTTAGCAGCATTTCCTACTTCCTGTACTTTAACCTACACACACCACCGTGTACAGTGTTGTTCCTGACACTTTGCTATGGAGTGTCTGCTCCAAAACGAGAGATGTCCTTTAAGAAGCCGTCAGATTAGCTCTGCCTGACCCATTAAAACATGACAGGGATGTTTCCACCATCCTGATGTGTGTTTCTGTGGAAAAGTACAAACTTAGCTCCTATCTTACATGTTCTAGAAAGCTTTCTGAACAGCCTCTGTTTGGAAAAATAGCTTTAATGCCTTTCAGGACTAATGGGCTAATGGCTGGAGGCAGTCTATTAGATGGTACTCCTGTGGGTTTACTATTATTGCATAAATAATTATTTTTAGGTTTGCATCCCTTAATTTAACCTGATCTAGGTTGGGGAATATAAAAATTGCAATGAAGCTGCAGCCCAGGCAGTGGGACTGTTGGAACACCCAGAAAAAGACATGTTGATGTTCTTCACGGGTTTTTGGTCTCTAGAATGTTTCCTGTTGATGTTCTCAGTGTTGATGTTTCCTGTTGATGTTTCCTGTTGATGTTCTCAGTGTTGATGTTCTCAGTGTTGATGTTCTCAGTGTTGATGTTCTTCACGGGTTTTTGGTCTCTAGAATGTTTCCTGTTGATGTTCTCAGTGTTGATGTTTCCTGTTGATGTTTCCTGTTGATGTTCTCAGTGTTGATGTTTCCTGTTGATGTTCTCAGTGTTGATGTTCTCAGTGTTGATGTTCTTCACAGGCTTTTGGTCTCTAGAATGTTTCCTGTTGATGTTTCCTGTTGATGTTCTCAGTGTTGATGTTTCCTGTTGATGTTCTCAGTGTTGATATTTCCTGTTGATGTTCTCAGTGTTTATGTTTCCTGTTGATGTTCTCAGTGTTGATGTTTCCTGTTGATGTTTCCTGTTGATGTTCTCAGTGTTGATGTTTCCTGTTGATGTTCTCAGTGTTGATGTTTCCTGTTGATGTTTCCTGTTGATGTTCTCAGTGTTGATGTTCTCAGTGTTGATGTTCTTCACAGGCTTTTGGTCTCTAGAATGTTTCCTGTTGATGTTCTCAGTGTTGATGTTCTCAGTGTTGATGTTCTCAGTGTCGATGTTCTCAGTGTTGATGTTTCCTGTTGATGTTTCCTGTTGATGTTCTCAGTGTTGATGTTCTCAGTGTTGATGTTCTTCACAGGCTTTTGGTCTCTAGAATGTTTCCTGTTGATGTTCTCAGTGTTGATGTTCTCAGTGTTGATGTTCTCAGTGTCGATGTTCTCAGTGTTGATGTTTCCTGTTGATGTTTCCTGTTGATGTTCTCAGTGTTGATGTTCTCAGTGTTGATGTTCTTCACAGGCTTTTGGTCTCTAGAATGTTTCCTGTTGATGTTCTCAGTGTTGATGTTCTCAGTGTTGATGTTCTCAGTGTCGATGTTCTCAGTGTTGATGTTTCCTGTTGATGTTTCCTGTTGATGTTCTCAGTGTTGATGTTCTCAGTGTTGATGTTCTTCACAGGCTTTTGGTCTCTAGAATGTTTCCTGTTGATGTTCTCAGTGTTGATGTTCTCAGTGTTGATGTTCTCAGTGTCGATGTTCTCAGTGTTGATTTTCTGTGTTGATGTTTCCTGTTGATGTTCTCAGTGTTGATGTTTCTGTGTTGTTGTTTCCTGTTGATGTTTCCTGTTGATGTTCTCAGTGTTGATGTTTCCTGTTGATGTTCTCAGTGTTGATGTTTCCTGTTGATGTTTCCTGTTGATGTTCTCAGTGTTGATGTTCTCAGTGTTGATGTTCTTCACAGGCTTTTGGTCTCTAGAATGTTTCCTGTTGATGTTCTCAGTGTTGATGTTCTCAGTGTTGATGTTCTCAGTGTTGATGTTTCCTGTTGATGTTTCCTGTTGATGTTCCCAGTGTTGATGTTTCCTGTTGATGTTCTCAGTGTTGATGTTTCCTGTTGATGTTTCCTGTTGGTGTTCCCAGTGTTGATGTTTCCTGTTGATGTTCCCAGTGTTGATGTTTCCTGTTGATGTTCTCAGTGTTGATGTTCTCAGTGTTGATGTTTCCTGTTGATGTTTCCTGTTGATGTTCCCAGTGTTGATGTTTCCTGTTGATGTTCTCAGTGTTGATGTTTCCTGTTGATGTTTCCTGTTGATATTCCAGTGATGATGTTAACCCATCTTGAGTTTTAACACTGAACATGAAAGTGGGACTCGAGCTTCCTCAGTGTTCTAATAATCAGCTCTTGAAGGAGTCCTCTAATCAGCAGTAGTGGCCCTTTGGCTGCTGCAGACTCCTGATATTCTTGATTACTTGATTGGTGCTTTATTTGTGCTGATGACTCGATCACAAAGAGGATCTCGTCTTTGACTCATTCACACACAAACTTCAATGGAGAAGTTGTTTTTTCCTAGTTTCTAATAACACTGTTCCCACGGTAAACACCACGTCAGGCTTCAATTCTTACTTGCCGACGCCTTGATCTAAATCAATGTCCTTGTTTATAACTTGAAGACATTTTAACATTCAGACACCCAAAACACTTTCATTTCTTTTAAAAACTTGTGATGCCTGACAGGTTCTGTTCATCTTTAGTTATTATTTTTTACATGTTAAAGATTTAGTTGTGTATTTCCTGCCAATGTTTGAATGACAATCTTGTTTTTTTAAAATCAGAAAGAAATGTTTTTGGGTCTGTTTGTCTGAATTTTTTGTACGAAAAAGAAAACATTACCCTCAGCTCATAGAGACTTGATGCTAATGTTCACAACAGGTGGTCACTGGGCGGAGCTAAAGAAAGGTAAAGCTGCTAACACTTTCTAATAATGTGCTTATTAATGATGCACTAATAGTGAAAAACATGAAACACTTGTGAAATATATCGTTTATGGTTAGTCACTGGTTTCCTACTCAAAACACAACAGCTGTTTGATAAATTCATCATGAAGACACGCTGAGGCCTGGTTAGTTTATGATGAACTGATGACTGTCTGATGGTTAATCAGTTACTTAGTGATGAACTAATGGTCAGTTAGTAATGAACCAATGTTAGTGGTGAACTAACAGTTAATGAATTAACCATTAGTTGGTACATAATGATGATAAATGGCTAGTGAATGATGAGGTAATGATTAGTTAATGGTGAACTAATTGTTACTTATTGAGCAAATAATGACTGATAATTGCAATGATGATTATTTAATAATGAAGGTTTGTTGATTTATGAATGAATAATCAGTAAAAATGATCTAATAGGTAATCAATGATGAACTAATATTGCTAGAGCTGGGTCAAAGGTCACACCAACATTTCTAACAGAAGGGTTGGTAAATGAAGCAAGTTGACCAAGAGTCAGTAGAAAGTTCCCATGCAGCATCCAGTTATTAATGGAGTGTAAACACGTCTGAGACAGCTGTAGCTTCTCCTTCTACTCATGGGGCACAAAGGACAGATACTACATAGAACATCATCCACATTAAGACTTCTTCATAAGAGTCCAGAATGTGCTGAAGGGGGAGCAGAAAACAGTAGAGGCTCCAATACAGAACCCTGTTGGATGCAATAAGTGAGGGGGTGGAAGAGGACCTGTGTTTAGAAACAAAGACAGATATGAGGAGAACCACTCTACAGTAGTGCAGATCCTGATGGACCTGCAGTGTCTCAGCCATCATGTTTCTGTAGAATGAACTTTATGGAAACTTGACTAAAAACCACCAGAGCTACTGTGAGCTGTTTAGATTGGTCTGGATGTAAATGTCCCCTTTGTATAGCGCTTTTCTAACGGACTAGATAACATTTTGACATTTGTCAGTCATTCACACATGGATATTGTAGCCACAGAAGCAAAGCAACCAGACACAGGTGGCACTGGACCCTCTGACCACCAGCAGGCGCTGTGAGTGAAGTGTCTCACCCACAAACACAACAACAAAGTGACCCAGCTGGAGTGGGTTGAGTAGGGATTCACATTTTTTCATTTCCGATCCGATCCTGATACCTGAATTTGGATATCTGCCGATACCGATACTATTCCGATACCAGAGCTCTATTTGTTCTAATATCTAACATGTATCTAATGCTGCTGCAAGAAGACCAGGCCTGCATGCACACACACTAGTGATGGGATTTATGGCTCTTTGAAAGGAGCCGTTCATTGTGGAGTCGTCACCTCAAAGAGCCGTTAAAAAACTGGCTCTTTAATGGATTTTTTGTAATATTTTAAAAAAGAAATGTCATGTGGAACTATGTTTGGGGACACTCTTTATTGTGACATCTATATGTGTGTTGCTAATTATCTTCCCAGATAGAACTGATGGGTTCATGTTGCTATGCTCACAGATGCTTTAAATAGAGCTGTTCTGTTTCAGGCAGTAACTTGGGGTCATTGAATTTTGCCTCCTGGCCTCAAACGTCACAGTTAATACAAAAAAATGAACTATTGTTTACAAGGACTGGGTTCTCCTCGTTCACAGTGAAGAGCTGTTCAAAAGAATTGACTGGTTCATGAACGTCACATCACTACGAGAGGGGGGAGGTGGAAGTGAAGTGATTTTCTGTTTATGTTGACGAGTTTTGCTTTGTTTAGGTCAGACTTTGACCAACAGGTCTGTTTAGCACCGAGAATTACAACAGTGGAGTTGTTTTTAAGAGAATAGAGCATTATAATAGCATTAAATAAGCTACTTCTGTGTTTATTTACCGGAGTTACTGTACCGAGCGTCCAGTAAAGTGGTAACAGCAGAGAGGGATTCACTTTTGATGCTGTTAAATCACCTGCTGACAGCTTGGAGGAGCGTGTTTTTCATTGTTTTGATGCCGCGGTTACAGTTCTCCTCGGCTAACAGGAGTTTAAAAACGGTGACGGCTGGGATTACGTCAGAGGTCGCTGAACTGAATTACCTTGTTTCCTCGGAACAGCAGCTTTGCATACATTGCAGGTTGCCGTCTTGCTGGCGTTTCGACTGTAAAATATTTCCACGCTGCGGACATGTTGTGTGGAAAAGTTCAGCGCTGCTCAGAGCTAACCTGCTAGCTGCAAGCTGCAGCGGATGTCCTGAAAGGAGGCGGGTCATCTCTGCCTGTGTCTCACTGGGGCTCAGTCACGTCACCATCCAGGATCGCTTGTGTACTCATTTCAGGAGACGACGTGAATTAAGTTGGGATCGAAACCCGATCCCGATCCTGGATCGGATCGGCCCCACCCCTAGCTTGGAACCGGCAACCCTTTGGTTGCAAGACAACCCTACTGAGCTCCTGCCACCTGATAATTAGTCGGTATCTACTAAAGAGAGAAGGGTCGAGATTGGGTTTCTGTGGATTAAAGCATTCTGAAAATAAGCTTGACCAGAAACCTGTGAAGTCCTGATCACTGTGAGCACACTGGGACTGATGGACTGAGAGACACTTTAAAACAGAGATAAAGATAAATGTTGAGATGGCAGGTAGAGACTTGTTTGGTCAGCTCAGGTAAAGGATCAGGAGCCAATCTATCTAAAAAGTTTCCCACAGACCTCTCTATGCTGCATTAGGCTCTCTGACAGTTTAAAAGTATAAATGACCACCTGACGGAATCTGTTTTCATTGTACAGTGATTGTAAGTCATTTGAAAATGAGCCCCTCAGTAAATTGTGACTGAAGCTCTTTCTGTCTGCTCCCCCAAGGGAAAAATATCAATTGTGAGAAGAGAAGCCAGGACAACCTATAGCACAGGACAGATCAATAGCACAACAAACTCAGTAAAGATTGACTGGAGAGTTGCCTAGAAACATCCTGCCTGGAATTTATCACGGCAGGAGGACACGAGCCAACAGGAGATGGAAGAGGACGGGGGGGGG
>SSNR01000334.1:615662-648910 GCA_006937965.1 Callopanchax toddi
GGCGGTGTAGTTCAGGGTCAAATCCTCATCAAAGTATAGAACATCTAAAAGCCAGTAAATATTATAAATGAGACCTACAGTAGATCTCCTACTTGGAGATGCCTGTGGAGAAGCTGTTTGCCTGAAATTCCAGTGAGAAAATTATGAAAGTGTTTCTAAAACAATATGAGAAAAAATAATGTGTTACTGTTTCTCTGCAAACAAAAGAGCAGAGGAGCAACCTCCCATCAGGCTTTAGTCGGCTCTGAGTGCTGCAGTGGGGCTTCCTTAGTCTCAAAGTAATTGAATAACCTTATCTGCCAATAAACTAACCTCTTTTTTATCTGGTGAAGTGAAACAGGCCAATTTGAAAAGCAGCACATTTCTATCTGCCTTACAGGCACAGAGGGAACTGTATCACACACACGCAGCGGGTCATACTGAACACGTCACCAAGTTTCTACGTAAACATATTTATTAAGGTTCTGCTGACATGACATTCTCACCAGATGTTGTAAACAATCCATCCATTTAATATGTAATAAAATAGAATGACACTGGGAAAAAGGATTAAAGACGTGAAGAAAGGAAGGTGCAAAAAGACCTGGAAAGTCATGACACCAGCTGGAATTGATCAGAAATCCTGCCACTTAGAAAGTCAACAGCTGAATCAGTCTTTAAAAAGGGGTCTCATTACCAAGGTGTCACACTAGAAACATCACATGATGGCTAAAACCAAAGAGCTTCCTGATTGTTGCTACACATCCTGATGGTTGCAGAGGAATTTCTAAGCTCCTGAAGGTCTCAGTGAGCTCTGTGGGGCCAGAATCAGGAAGTACAGAACATCGTTTCACCAAAAACCGTCAGCCAGGTGCTCCGTGCAAGGTTTCAGACAGAGGAGGGAAAATGATGAACAGAAGAGTTGTCCAAGAGGCAAGAAGGGGGGGAGCTGCGCGACTGGGACCGTGAAACCACCTGAAGCCGGGAGTCACTATGGAACTACACTCAGTCACTGGCTGAAACAGAACGACTCTTTATTTAAAACGATGTCAGAGAGCACAACAGCATGAACCAGTTCTATCGGGGAAGCTAATTAGCAACGCACACTTAGGTGTCTCAACAAAAAGAGTCCCCAAACATAGTTCCACGTGCAGCTCCGGTCCGCAAAGCCGCATTTGGGCAGAAGGATCAGGTCCGCAAATGACATGGGGTGCACATGCGTACTGGCGGACTAGCTATGTGCACCCCTGTTCATAAGAATCTGGAATCAGCAGGAACAAGAGTTTCAAAGAAAACAAGAAGTAAGGAACTCATCTGTATGTCCTGTAGCAGCTCGCCACCAAGACTCCATTACTGATGAAACAGCAGGTTAAAGAGCTTAAAGTTTAGACCAGCCTGTGAAACACTGAGAGAAAATAATCTGGTCGGATGAGACCACACCATGTCTGGAGGTCAAAGGTCACTGCATATCAGCTCAATAACACCAGACCAACAGTGAAGTCTGGAGGTGGAGCATCATGGTGTGGGGCTGGTTCTCAGCTCTGGAACGCTTAATGGAAACATTCTGGATCAAAAGGATGATGAAGATGAAACCAGGAGGACGTTTCAGCAGGACAAAGATCCCAAACAGCCAGGAACCTCTCTACTGGTTCCAGAGAGAGAAAACCAAGCCAGTAGACCAGATCTGAAGACCAGAATCACACCTGAGACTAGTTTCTCCTCCAGGAGGCGTCTGGAAGCTGCAGCTCCAACAAAAATGTTCAGACCAAGAATGAAATATATTTCAGAGTCTTGAATACTTTTCTCTGAGTCGTTCTATTTCATCACACAGAACTTAATGTGGATATGGATGGTTTGAGTTCTTTACCTGTGTGGAGGACGGGGTGTTACCAACATCTGGTGGAAACTTCATGTTAATAAAACCCTCAGAAATAGATTTACACTGAAAATTCATGACATGTTCAATATGAATTGTAGCTATTGTACATGTAGCTCTTGTTCTTTACGTTTAATCTCACATCAGGTGGGTGGACGGTTCCTGTTAGACAGTCAAGATAAACCCTGGAGGTAGAGCCGTTTCCCTCTGTGACTTTTTCCTTTGTTATGAAATTAAGTGTCCAATACCCCTGAGCCTTTTAGCGTAAATTGATTCTATTTAAAATCTTTTTTTTTTTTGGGGGGGCGGTCTGACAAAGACAAAAAGGTGAGTGAAAATGGACTCAAAGGAAAGAGGTAGGAGCCAGCCAGGGAGCAGCTTTGTGTGTGAAGGGGTTAAAGAGAAAATTGTTGTGACAAAAGGAGGACCTGCACAGACTGATCATCCATTAAGGGGTTAAGCTGGAGGGAGGCTGATAATGGAGGCTGAAGCAGCTGCATAGGAACTGCAGCACACACAGATTTAAACACCATAGAAACCACTGTCACAAACTGGAGAGAAACACAGGCAGAGCGAGAGAGGGGAGAACAAGAGGCGGCACGTTATTTTCAACACGTCAGAACCATGATACCATGAGTCTGGAGCATCGAGAATTAGCTCTTTATTCTTTTATCCACTGCGTAAAAAAACATTTCTGGAAACATGCAAAAGCCATCTGCACTTAATACGTCTTTACTGTAACAAGACAGCATGTGCATGCTAATGAAGCCCCGATACTGAGCCTAAAAGACACACAGTTCCAGGAAATCTATCCTCTTTGCAGCAGCACAGATCAGGTGGATCATCCATGACCCAAAGGGTTAGTCACAAGCCTGCATGGGGTTGAATATTGTTTTTATTTAGAATCAATAAAATCATGAATTTCCTGTGCTGTACAGATAGACACGACAGGAATCTCAGTCATTTTTAGTATGTGGAGGTTTCTAACCCACGCTGAACTCAGCTGAACAACAACCAAATCACTACTGTACACGCTACTGCAGCTGCATGAACACAATAAACTACACAAACGATCTCACGATGAACTGTAGAGGTTTACAAACGGGTAATATATGTCCTGCATTCATGGTTATAGCAGCTCAGTCTTGTGACTGAAGGGTTGCAAGTTCAAACCCCACTCTGGGTCACTTTGTTGTGTTCTTGGGCGAGACGCTCTGACCACATGATGGTGGTGGTTGGAGGGTCTGGGGGCGTATGTGTCTGGTCCTCAGGTAATAGTGTTCTAATGAATTAGTGACATTTTTTAGCAAGAGTTGTTTTAAATACCTAAAAGACTGATCTGATTAACTATGACTATTGGTCCTGTCAGGGGACTATGTTGTGGTTCTAGAGACTCCGCCCACTTTGAATGATGTCACTGACAGGTATGGTTCTCACTTAGATAAATAAATGATAGAATCGTACTTCAAAATGACAAAAAACAACATTTTAATGGTTTAAATAAAGAAGAAAAGGAGAATATATCATTCAGATAACTAGAACACACAACATTAAGTGAAGTTAGGTGCAGCTAGCATTAGAATTGACTGGACAATCAAGCAAAGAGTATAAATTCAATAGGAGCATCTATAGGAGGATGAAGTGTTCAGAGTCTAGTGTGTAATAATGTGGCCTTCCAGTGTTGGATTCTGAATGCTGTTTTGGTGCTGAAGAGCACAGCCTGTGTGGGCTGTGTTGGACTTATTGTGGTGATGAGTTTGAATTTGACTTATTTTTTCTGCCTCCTTTTGATTTTTAATGTAATATTTGCACATGATTTTAAACGTAGTGCATCAATTAGACTTGTCAGGGTTGTTAAATTAAAACATATCAAAATAAAAGCTTTGGTTTCATTTTAGATGATCTTTATTAGCATATTCCTGCCACGGCTCACATCTGTGGTTGGAGGGATCTTAAGGTGGAAAACAAATAAGAGACTTTATCTTTTAAGGATCAACAAAAAAGAGAAGTAAATGAGCAGGTTTTACATGTTCCAGTAAGAGGACTACTTCCTGTTTCTATAGAGTCCGCTCATTTCCAGTGATGTCACCAGTGGGTGTGGTCCTTACTGTAGAGACACAGCTGACAGAGCGACACTTCAGAACATCCCAAACATCTCTTTCAAGAACACACGGTACAAATCGCATCCTTTAATATGAGGGCGGCGGAGCAGAGCTCACGTGCACGAGAACTGTAATCTCACGTGCACGAGAACTGTAATCACTTCAGGATGCAAAACACAAATTTAAAAGGTTAAAACCTGCATTTCAAGGGCAGACAGAGTAATGCAGCGTTTAACAAACATCTAAAAACAGCTAGCAGCTAACGCCGCTATGAATTGCATGCTGACAGTAATTTAAGTGACGTGCACACACCTGTGCACTCACACATGAAGCCATCAGTGTGAGGCTGTATTTATCCATGAATGACAAATACCTGCTTGGAGCTACATTACTCATCCCCTCGCACTCTTTGTGTTGTGATCATGCCCTAACGCAGGAACAACCTCAGATCAATAACCCAATTAGCCATAAAGCATATGCATTGTGCTCGTACATTATGAGCCTGGCATTCCGTTGGCTCAGGTACTCAGAGGAATTACCATATAAATAAAAGGCAGCCATTTATTAGGCTAAGAGCTGTGGTGGAGACGTGACACGCTACAGTGTTTAAAAATCCCACTTAGTTACAAGACTAAGAAAACATCATTAAAGGTGAAAGGGTCAAAACGGGCACCAACCTGATCCTCCTGGATAAAAGCAGAGAATCAACAGGAACAGGTTGGGCGCCGTTACAGAACATTGTGTTTCTGTCTGAGGCCTTAAGGAATGTTTGGGTCACTGACAACAGATTAGTAAACCTCTACGATTCGCCATGAGACTGTGTAGTTTATGATATTTATGCTGCCGCAGCATAAAAACGTGTAGCATAGAGTTCTAACACACTGCTGTGACTTTATGGAGCAAGAATTGTTTTAAATACACCAAAAGATCATGTGCCAGTCAGAGGACGACTTCCTGTTTCTAAAGACTCCACCTGCCTTTGAGTGATGTCACCAGCAGGTCACCAGTTTTCTAAGTAAATCTATTTCTACAGGATTTATTGACATGAAATTCTCACCAGATGTTGGACACAACCCATCCTCCACACGGGTAAATAAAACCTGTTCACGTTAAGTTCTGTGTGATAAAATGGAATTACCTAAAGACAGATCATTAAAGACTCTTTACTGAAATGTCTTTCATTCTTGGTCCAAAAGCTCCTGGAGGAGAAAGCTGATTGTCTGGGCCGTTCTAGCTGATTTTCTCTCTCTGTAACCAGATGCTCCACCTCCAGACTTCACTGTTGGGCTGGTGCTTTGAGCGTGAAATGCAGTGACCTTTGACCTCCATACACGGTGTGTTTTAGGACATCAAAAGAGATCAATGTTGATCTCCCAGTGTTTCACAGGTTAAATGACATCTGGTGAGAATTTCATGTCAATAAAACCGTTAGACATAGGTTTACTTAGAAAACATGTTCAGTTGTATTAGCTGTAAATAACTGATAGTTCGCCACTTCAAAATGGCCCAAATGTCCCTTTAAACAGTGTCTGTGTGTGATGTGAAAATGTGTAAAAGACCCGGTCAACAACGTGTTATAAACTGTGAATTCAAAATAAATAAAGCTTTTGTTTTTCACATGATTCCTCAACCAAACTCAGCCCCCCTGAGAGGAACTGCTCCACAACACCAGGCTGATCTCTCCATAGCAACACACACATGGTTACACAAGTCTATTTCAGAACAGCGCGGAGTAGCACTTGAAGCGATGGACGAAAAAAAAAAAAAAAGACAAAAACAGAAACTAAAAGGCTCCTGCGCCGTGTGAGGTTGTTAACGTTTATCTGACACGCACAGCAGCGCCGCTCCTTCGCCACATCCAGAGGATCTGCCCTGAGTCTGACATTTAATTGTTCGGCGAGGTGTGTTTACTTTGAAGGTGTGGACTGTGCTCAGAGACTTGAATGCAGAAGTCGTTAGAAACCAGGACGTCTAATGAGAGAAAAACAAACGGAGGCCCGGTAACGACAGCAGAGAGATGACCGATAGAAAGTTTAAATCAACATAATGTTCCTCCTGGCACAGGAAGGCAAGTCAATTAGGCTATGAGCAGATCTGTCTGCATCAACTGTTCCCAGCTCCGGTATTCAACACAACCTCAGTGTGACTGCAGAGCCAAAACAAACACATCGGACAGGATAAACTGCTTTCTTATAAAGAGAGCCAACAGCCAAATGACTTCAGTATTTTCCCCTAAATTAGACAGTTAACACACAAAGTGCTCTGGGATAATAAATGGTTCTGATTTTAAGGAAAACTGAAGAAAAAACGGAGCTTACAGATGAAGCATCTCATGAGTGAAGACAAGAAAACGACAAGCGAACATTTTCTCATTACGTATCTGAGCACTAAACCGCTCTCTGAAAAGTCTCCTCTGAACCAGTGGTTCTCAACTGGTCTGGCTTCAGACCTAAACCCTAAACCAAAAAAAAAAACATCTTTGTTTTACAAAGAAAAAACCCAGATGGTCAATGGACACTTTTCATTAAATCATCCATAAAAACACTGATAGATGTGAAAGACAACCGTTTATGTAAAAACATGAAAGTGATGAAAGGGTTAAGAGGAGGTTTTAGTCTGATAGTGAAAATGTGGTGTTTCTAAACCAGACAGAAGTCTCTATAAAACACATTTTAAACCTTCATCCTCTACATCCAGAACCAGAGGTCGTCCTGATAAATCCTCCTTCTAGATCGCGCCAAATCTAAAAAACTAAACCAGCAGATGATTAAACAGGAACAAACTGAGCACAGCTCCTGACCTGAAGTGTCCCTGGTGTTACCCCGAGCAGTAAGTGGTGGGAATCAGAGTACTTACACGACACGCCACAATAGGTGCACCAGTGTTTTAGAGGTGGGTACAATATCTGACTAACCGCCCTCCGTTCAGAGGCCGCGGCTATCGGGTTTCTGGGATGCTGTAACGGTATACACTGGATCAGGCTCACTGCTGCTTTGTTTAATGGGTCTCAAAGGGGAGGCTGTCTGATTAGGAGCGAGTCAATAAGATGTTATCATGATCCCACAAATATCCATCAATACATGAGCCTGAACACCTGGTATAGTTCAGGGATAAGAAGGAGACATTTCCACCATCTTACATGTAAAACAAAACTCACAGAAACGACCTGGTCCAACTCTGTGAGGTATGTTTCTCTTTCACACACATTAATAAACTATGTATGTAGTTGTATACAAGAAGATGGCACGTTTCAAAATGATGTAGAGCTGTCAGTTCCTCCCATTTATCTAAAACGAGTCAAATAAAGTCATTTGTCCAGTTAGAGACGCATAAAACCATAAAACATGCTTTAAAACACATAAAAACTACATCAAGTAGTTAGGACTTTAACTAATAACCAATTTTAAAGTGTTTGAGAAGCCAGCCTTTAATATGAGAAGTACTTTATTCCTGGTTTTCTCCTTGTTATGATAGTAGTTTGTTTTATGGAACTACATCATGGTTTGATGTCTTACAGTTTAATGACTATATAACAATAAAAGAGCTGCTTTAACAGGAATGTTACTAAATGTGTAAAAACATTTTTCTGGTAGATTTGGAGGAAATCACTCTTTTTGTCAGAAAGCTGCATAAATAAAAACAAATAGCTGAACAATACTAGCCTGGTAAACCAGACTCTATGTGGATATATAGTCTGGCCACGATTCACTGAAACGACTCATTCATAGGGGCGGGATCAACGGTTGTCAATCAGCCTGTCTTCACATGCTATTGGATAACACTAGGACCAATCAGAGCCATTTAGCAACAACCGAAGGCAGCTCGTAAATTAAACCGTGTCCCGTCGGCAAAGCGGTCAATAAACCCTCTTTCAAAATAAAAGACTTAAGTTCCTCTATCTGTTCACGTAAAGCTCAAATCGTCCAGAGTTGATGACAAAGCTGTTTTAAATGAACGCGGTTCCCGAGCTGCCGCCATGTTGTTTAAACACAGAGTCGGAGCTCTGCCGTCATCGACTAATCCCGCCCACCAAAGCATTAGAGCGTTGTGATTGGCCCGGTACAAGACTGACCGGACCAATCAGTGGGCTGCTGAGGTTCCAGTGGAGCGTGTCTAGACCAAAGTCTACGTAGTTCACTAGACTACAACAACACATCTGATCACTGCCTTTTAAAAGAATAGTTCTTGTATTGAAATCCTTATTAATGTACTTCTGATGTGATGTTTTATATCATCGACTTAACTATAAATAATACTCAGGTTCATGAAGTTACAGGGAGCCACCTCATCAGGGTTTAAGGGCCCCATGTGGCCCCAGAGCCACAGGTTGAAGACCCCTGGTTTAGTTGAAAACGGTTTGAAAAGTGTCTGCAAACCACCACTAACATTTGTCTCCTTTAGATTTCTGCTTTCTTGATTGAAATGAGAATGCGTACCGCCCATTTGATGAGATAAAGTCTCATTCGCTCAGCTGCATCCTGGGAGCTGCAAAGCGAAGGAGAGACTACGACACTGATGTAGCTGCACCGCTAGTTTCAGGAGTCCTCAGAGTTCTCTGTGTTCTGAGAGTTGTGTAGTCATGACACACCCCCCGCTGTGCTCTGACGTCCCTGTGTCCCGACGACAACTAATAAGGCTGAATCTTCATAATCAGAGCAGAGGACGTCTTTTTGATTAAAGTCTTCCAGTACTGCTAGTTATCTGTCGGGATCAGGGTGTTCTGGGTGGCTTAATGTACCTTTAATATGATGTCAGACTGTTTAGTTTATGGTGTTTATGCTGCAGCAGCAGGTAGGTCAATGTCAAACTTTATTAAAAACAATACGCTGACCAAAGTGTTTTACAGATCAACCAAACACGACAAAATAATAAAAGATTAAACATAGTAAAATAACTAGGTAATAAATGACGAAGGACAACATAAGACTGATCTGGGATCAAATTCTTAAAAGACTGACTCAGCAATCTGAATCTGAAGAGGCAAAGCTTTGGAGCAGCTACTGCTAAGGACCAGTCACCTTTAGACTTTAATTTTAATTCTGTAACATCTAAGAGGAACTGGTTGGTTTACTGGAGTGCTTCAGAGGGACGGTAAGGACGTCACATAAATAAGACGGGACCAGACTATTAAAAACGTTAAAAGTGAACCGTAAAACCTTCAAATCAATTCTAAGACAGACAGGAAGACAGTGGAGGGCAGCTAGGACTGGAGTTATGTGATCACGTTCTGGACTGTCTGCAGGAGATGATCCAAACCTAAATACTAGGAGTTCCAGTAGCATGAAGTAAGAAAAGTATCAATCACTTTCTGCAGATTGCTGTTGTAGAGATACGACTTTACTTTGGAAATGAGTCTTAGTTGAAAGAAGCTTGATTATAAAACAGAGATCTGTTTGTCCAATTAAAAGATTCATCAAAAATCAAACTGACATCCTCCCAGCAGAGTGGCTGTGAGGAGCTGAGAGTGTCAACAACGTAACCCTTTCACCCAGGATCTGATGAGTTCAAACAGGTAAAAAGAGGTTTGAGTTTGAACTCTTCAACTTAATGGATAAGATGGCCTGGATATCATCAGCACAGAAAAGGGAAGTTATGGTCTCTAAAAATGGAGCCCAAAGGCAACAAGTGCAAATGAAAAAAGCAGTGGACCCAGGATGGACCCTTGAGGGACCCCACATGTCAAAAAAGCTGCAACAGAAGAGCATTTCCCAAAATGAGTGGAGTCATGATGATAGTGGTATGGTCTAAAAGGACTAAAGCAGCAGAGTTCTCTGAGTCGACCTTTTAAAGGGACGAGGGGCATTTGTAAAAATAAATAAAAATCATGCATGTTCAGTTTTTTTAAGTTAATGGGCGATGAAGCGTTTTAAACTAGAGAATGAGACCACCCACGTATCGTTCCTTTGTCTTGAACAGGCTGTGAAATGAGCTTCAGTTCGGGCCTGAATTTCCCGCGCTGTCCTACGGATGTGACGTCAACTGACACTGCTCACGCGTTCTCGAAAGCTTCAAAACCAGAAAGAAATGTATATACGGTAGGTGGCAGTATTGCACCGTAGCGTTGCGTGCCAATAGCTGACTTACTTTGTCTCGACATGTTGTTTTTCTCATTATACTGGCGGAATGTGGTCAGCGTTTATAGAGCTGACAACCACTCTGATTAATTACAGGGTTTCATAGAGCTATAGGTGCTGTGTAGATGAGCGCACAGCGATGTGTGGATGTGACTGTCTGTCAGGACTCAGCTGACCCCTCCCCGACTATCCCCTCCTCTCAGTCCGCTCACAGTGCGGGAGAACCTAAATGAGACAAACTAGTGAGAAGTTTCTGCACGTTCCCGTGCAAGGCTGTGGTTACTCGCAGCGCCAGGCGCATCGCTCGTGAGTTTTATTCCGTAAAGCTGCCCTATGATCCTTTAAAGAAAGCCATTAAAAACTCTTAAAAGAGCTGCCTCAGTGCTATGAAGAGGTTTAAAACCACACCGGAACTAGCTCGTAGTTAAAAAGTTCTGAATACTTTCTCTAAACTATTTAAAAGAAAAGGTTAATTTGATATTGGTCAACAATTAGACAGCACTGATGAGTCGAGACCTTTCTTTTTCAAGAAAACATCTGGAGCGAAACCTGATGAAAGGGACACACCAACCAGAGAGACAACAGCTGGAGGAAGGCTGGGAAAGACTTCTTAAAAAGATGAGAAGGTGTCTTAGGGTGAGATAGAAGGTCAACGTCCACTAAGACAGAGAACGTCACCGGCTCAAACCGATCAAAGACAGCGAGCAGGAGGGGGTGAGGAGTGATCTGTTGTCTAGTATTTAGATCACACTGTTCACAAGAAGCTGAAAATTTGAAAAACTTGAAAGAAATTGCAACGTTTTATCAACAAAAACCAAGAAAAACTGATAATAGGTAATAAATTAAAGCACAAAAATGTGCATCAGAGGGTTAGTGATGGTGCAATAAGAACGATCAGATCTGTGTAATTTACCATGTCATGATGTTAAATAGAAAGTTTAGATGAGAGGAATGAGGGTGAACCATCATTATGTTCACTAATAGAATGTCGTGTAACAAAAGCAAAACAATAGAATAAAACCAATCTGTCCTTTCTTTCCAGCTCACCACTGAGCTGAGCTCAGATCAGTTCAGCCAAGGTGTTTCTGAGCTCAGACCCTGAAAACAGCTGCAGCATGTAAAATCAGTCCGACGCTCATATTTAGATGCAACAGCCTCATCAGAGCCTCCTCGTCCTGGGATAGAAAACCTTCACCTTGACTGAACTGAGAGGAAATGTCAGAGGAGGTAAACTAAAGAAGATGACTAAACAGTTATTTAAAAACCTGATTGGGTATTAACTGTTGAAGTGGCAGGTCAGCTGCTTGTAGTCCAAGGATCTTGAAACATGCACTGAACGTAACTGAAGGTAAATACCATTAAACAAAAACGAAGTTAAAGATTCTTACATCCCATCATTAGTACCCTAATTGTAACATTAGTGATGATTAACTTGCATTACATTATAACTATTACTGTCCCAAATAAATAAAGAATGCTAAACGAATGTTTTCATGTGTATGTTAAATAGTTAATATTAATGTAAGATTCATTCAAGCGTCATAATAATTAAGATGTGTTTCATCAACAGGTATTTTCATTAACAACTTGTCACAAGGACAGTTTGTTCCCATTTTTTTTTCTGCATTCACAAAATAATATCCAGTGATAAAATGTTAATGATGTGACTAATAATATTTAACTCCAACAAGGTGATTTAGTTATGAACTAAAGGTCAGGTCTGGTTTATTTCCTTTTCAGGACAAATAAAAATAATTTGTCAAACAGTTTGAGGTTTGCAGCCATCCTGCCCCCCCCCCCCCCCCCCCCCCCCCCCATCCTGTTTCTCTTCAGTTAGCACTTTGACTTTCATCAAGCATAAAAACCACACTTTGTTTTAGAACATTTAGTAGATTAAAAATGTAAGAATACTGTTAGGAAATCTGGATAAATATAAGAAGTTAAGAACATTCCGAACAATCCTCTGAACAGATTTAAGTTTGACAGAAATAAATATTATATTTTAGGAAGCGGATGTCCTGAGAGGGTCAGGGGTCCGGAGGTTAAGTAATCTCAATGTTGTTGCAGAAATATTATTTAAGACAAACTGTTCTTTGTTTATGGTTTGCTCTGTTTGTAGAACTAAAGACGAGTCAGGATGTTTGTGACAGGCTGTCAGCTGCTGAAACACTGAAACCAGGTTGTTTTGATCCTGAGTCTGGTTGAATCAGCCCTCAGGCGTCAATCTGGGGTCACTTTATCCTCTCCATCATGCTGGCTATGTTAATGCAGATGAGACTTTTTATAACAAAAAAAATGTCTTCTGAGAATTTAAAAAATATATATTTTAAATAGATCACTTGAACAATGCGGGGGGAAGAAAACTTGTGTTATTAAGGACAAACACTTCCAAAAAAACTGCTATAAAAACTGAACTAAGTGATATATTTTTCAGTTTTATTCTGCATAGATCTGAAAAACTTGAGTCCTGCTTCTGATCATTTGAAGGGTTTTAACATCACTTCATATTCTTGTTATTTATGAAAAATAAATGAAAAACTGCTATAAACAAAACTAATTTGGGTGGCTGGAGGAGGGTTCTTTTTCCTTTTCTTTAATAATCTAATGTTTACATTATCACTGACCTACATTACACAGGGGTCTAACACATATCAAATTAAAGGCCTTTTAAAACACTCCCAAAGTTGGTTTGCAACATTTCTCAGCATCACTCTATGAAATAAACACACAGTTTAATTGATCCAGAAATGTCGCAGTTCAGTTTAAAATGTCATGAAAAAGTGAAGCTGAGACGATTGTCTGTTGTTCTGACAAGTGATTAAAATCCTTAAGAATGCCTGAATTTCTTTATTATGTTTATTTTAAGGTTTTGAAAGTGCTTGGATTTTAAATAAGTGCTTGAAAGTAGCTGAAATTGGTCGTAGTATGATGATATTTCTAAGACAAATGAAGTTTTATGTACACTGTAAAAAGTATCAGGATAAAACAAATAATGCTCCAGTAATGTCCTGCCAGGACGATTTCCATTAAAGGGACATTTGGGTCATTCTGAAGTGTCCTTTTATCAGTTATTTATCCGCAGTAACGACCACACTCACTGGTGACATCACTCAGAGTAGGTGGAGGCTCTAGAAACAGGAAGTTGTCCTCTGACTGGAGCAATACTTGATGCTCGTCAGATTAGGAGAGAAACTGATGAGTGAGAAATGAGCGACTAACTTTGTGGTATTTTAAAGAATTTAAAATGTGATTTATTACTTGTTTTTAAACTTCTACAATTAGCATGAATCTGTTTAGTTTGTTTCAATCAAACAGTGTCTGAAATACTCTCTAAGTGCTGCTCCATTAGGACAAACACCATAAACTGAACAAACAGAGGTTTATAAACAGCTTTGAGTGATGTCACTAGTGGGTGTGGTCCTATAAATAACTGATAATGAGAATGACCTGATAGAAAAACTCCAGGAAGAAAATAACTTGGACATTATCTGATTTTCAACTGACATTTTCTTACAGTGTAGGCATTAAACAAACTAAAACATCAGACCTCCATTTTTATTCCTTTGTTTTTACAGAAATCAACTCCATTGATCACCTTTCTCGTCTATCTCTGGTTTCATGGATGAGTTTTTACAGAAAAGAGTTTGCAGACTGGTGGTGATCCAGGGTTTCTAATTGGTTTAAAACATATTTCTGAAAACTTTTTAAGCCAGCAGCAGTGAAACATTTCACTTCATTATCTCAGAAATACCACTATCCTCCACCAATTTCAGTTAGTTTCATGCACCTTACTTAAGATCCAAATACTTTCAAAATCTTGAAAAAAACAACCTAAATTCAAGCTTTTTCAAGGATTTCAAGCTGTTGAAGATGTTGAGTGATGCATGGTGGCTATGGTCCTTATATAACACTTAAAATGACCCAAATTCAAAATATAAATGATTGTTTGGACATTTCTAATCTAACAAGTTAAACACCATGCATCATTCCTTCATGTTCTATAGATTTAGTCCTATAAGGGGCTGGAAACATGTTGAAAAGCCGCCTGAAAAGTGCTTCTTGAAGGCAAAGCAGACAGGTGGAGGCCTGGTGCTGGAGCTCCTCTAAACCTGCATCCAACCATCAGCGGCTCCACAAAAACAAGCTGCAACACGGAACAGGTGTGTGCGCGCGAGCAGTCGCTCCTGGCTTTTGTTCACTCGTGCGCATGCTCGTGTAAGTCAATGAAACAAATGTCACGCAGGTGCAACACACACACACGCGAACGCGCGCAGGGGTGCACACAAGTAGTGACATCAGTATGTTGTGAAAGCCGAACAGAAAGCCCACCCCGTCGTCATTTCACACTCACACGGAAACCGCGCGCGCGCACCGTGCACACAGCCTAAGCGAATTGCGCTCTATTAAAAATTCCCGTGCCAGGCGTGGCCGCTGACTAAAACGTCCCTGTCAGTTTGTTGTTGTTGTCATGTTGTTTGCGTTATTGTGGATCATTTGCGCAGACAGAGACGCACCTGATGGAGGTCGATGCGGATCCTCTCCTCCCCTTTATGCGGGCTCTCGGGCCACAGGTGATAGCTGGAGCCGTAGTTGGGGCTGTCTTTGCTGCTGCGGCTGCCAGTCGCAGACCAGTTCCCCGCGCGCGCGTGCGGCGTCTCCGGGGGGGTTACGCGTGAGTCGCGGCGGTGCGGCTTCCCGCACTTATTGCGGTCTTGCTCACAGTGCTGCTGCTGCTGCGGACGCTGGGGACCGAGCCCCTGTGGCGCGCCGTGCCGCTGCTGCTGCAGCTGCTCTTGCTGCTGCTGCCGCTCTTGCCGCTGCAGCGGTGGAGCGCGCTGAGTCCTACATAGCTCTCCGGAGCCGCTGGCGCAGTGGCTGATGGGCAAGCTGCTCCCCACCAGCAGCTGTTGCTGCGCTCGCAGCTGCGGGATCTGTTGCTGCTGCTGCGGCGGCGGCGGCGGCTCCTGAGTCTGGGACTCGAACCCTCTCCAAGTCTCGGATGAGTCGCGTGCATTTAAAGAGCGCCCTTTCTGTGAGTTTGCGCGGCTCCCTTCAGGGGAGGGGTCCCTCTGTTGGAGTCCTGGGTGACACTGCTGCTGCTGCAACAGCTGCCTGTGGTCTCGGTGCTCCCCCGCTCCTCCTCCCCCCCTGCAGCGTTCCACAATGCGCGCTTGTTGGTAATTATCGGCGCTCCCTCGGAGGCGATCTCCCCTGTCGGGAACCCGGGAGGAGCGCAGGAAGGAGGCGGTCGACGCAGGCGGCGGCGGTATAGGTGGAGGGAGAGGTGGGGGGGGCTGCGGTGGGAGAGGGTCGGACTGGTTTTGAGAGAAGCTCGCTTCTTGCTCTGAAAAACTGCAGTGGCAGCTGGGAAAAACAGGCTCCCCGTCTGACTGCTGCGGCGGCTGAGAGCCGACCGGGGCCCACGGATCCTGCTGCCCGGCGCTGGGTTCGCCGCCGCCTCGGTGAGAAGAAGGTCGCCAGCCGGCGTCGTAGCTCGCCAGCGGCGTGGGCTGACTCACGCACGGCAGCTCCCGGAGGTTCTGGCGGTGCGCGGCGGCGGTGGTCGAAGTGCGGACTCGGTGGTGGGAAGAGGGCGGGGGCGGCAGGCTGAAAACCCGGCTGTGCTCGTCGATTCCTTGGATGTGGTGCTGATGGACAGCTCCCGCGCACCGATGCCGCATCCCCCTGATCGCCTCGTCGCGCGGTCGTTGCTCCTTTGCCGTGCCGCGCACCGACACCCATTCATCGCGATCGGTCCCAGCAGAGCACAGGACCGACTTGTATCATTGGTAGGTTCGACCAGGACCTGCCTTAAAACGTCACCGAGCAGCCACAACGCCGCCTTCCACTCGGTGTCGGTCCGCTGCGTGCCATGCGCACAGGTTGCAGGGATCGATCAATCTTTTAGGGCAACACGTTAAACAGGAGAAGCTGAGCGTTTAAACCCTCTGACAGCCAATCACCACCAGCCTCACAAGTCATCAGGGACATTTGGGTCACTTTTCCCCTTCATGGGAGCAGGTTTAAAAACTAAAAGCTCTCTGTTACGAAATGTCTCTCAAAATTACACTTTTGTCAATAAATAAATAAAACACTGAAATAAGAATCTGGACTAAAATATCTACTTTCAAAAAACTTAACTAACAAACAATAGATACCAAACCTAGAAGGATTTTAACCCTTTAAATGACAGCTTGGTGAATAAATCAAAAACATTCAGGGTCAAACGGACCCACAGGTCCTCAACATAATGACAATGCGAGGGTTAATATCCCTATTTTTCATGAGTTATTTTTAATAAAACAAAATGTAGGTCGATTGTTTACAAATCAAAATATTAACTTTTATTTTTATTAGTTGTTGTGCAGCATCAGGTTTAAAGTGACCGCCGTCTGAAGTCATTAAGGACAAAAACGTCCTCTAAAACTGATCATAAATATATTTTTTCTGCTATTAGATGTTAAGCAGCTCCAGTCCTGCTCAAAAATACCAAACTTTACATCATTTGAAGAATATTAACACTGTAAAAATGTGTAGTTTTTTACTTAATATCATTGTTTAAAAAAAATTAAACAATTGTTTAAATTCTGGGTGGCTGGGGGATTTTCTTTTCTTTCTTTTTTTTTTAACAAATTGGTCATTAATTATAATACATATTACATACAATATTTATTTTAAAAAACACAAAGAAATCCTTATTTTCCATAATATTGATTTTGTCTGGCTGAGGGAGAATATTTTACATCAGTTTTGTTTATGTAAATATGTCATATGTTTTTAAATGATGCTGCACAAGAATGCATCAGAGTTAATATTTTAGGTATTTCTTGACATAATCCACATCAACCAAATCTTCTATCTCAGTGTTTTCATGAGCAGGAGTGACGCCACCACCACGTCTCCTCTAACCAAGCATGAAGCTGTTTAATCCTTATTGTCATTTAATCTGAACCCTCTCTCTGTTATGAGGACTGATCAGGTAAAGTCGTTTTCACTTGTTGGCCCACTAATAAACCTCCATCCTGATCCATAAGCGTCCAGGTTACATCACACCGAAGCCTGGCAAAGCTCTGGAGTATTTAATAATTTAAATAGCTGGTTTTGTATTACCAAGCAGAAATATTAAGAGAGCAGGCTGCGTGCAGGGGCTGCAGTGAGATGCTGCGTGATGCTCTACGTGCGTTTCTGTCACTGGGGAAAACCGACAGGTTGCAGAGTTCCAGATTGGTTCATGGTCACATGTTTGGTGGAAACAAACGAAACAGTCTGGTGCTAAACTGTAGAGGTTAAACAGTTAATATGTTCTAATTCATCAGGATGAGTTGTTTTAAATTCTGAAAATCATTGTTTGTCACTAATCTGCAGCAGTGTCTCTTCTTAATTTTAAACTATTTCCAGTTTCTACAGACTCCGCCCACTTTGAGAGATGTCACCAGTGGGTGTGGTCCTTACTGTAGATAAATAACTCATTGTCTTTTTCCTTCCTCCTGTCTTCTTCACTTGCTGTATTTCCTCTCATGGCATCAGGATCTAAAGATCAGACCATGTTTTTGTATTTGGTGACACTTTGATCCAAGGCGACTTATGATGATGTCACAAGGTGTTACCATTGACCAGTACCTCCAGGAAGTTGCGATCACAACTTTTAATGCAAATTCAACCATTAGTTGAGAATCTTTTGCAGCCTTGCAATTTTCATCAATCACAGCAACCTTTCCGTAAATCTGACCAATCACCTTTGCCATATTTACCTTCTCCTCTGACCAATCACTGCAGCTCGGATAAGTTTTGACCAATCCCCGATCCTCTAGCTTTGTTTACTTCCAGTCTTTGAGCTGAGCCTTCATTTGGCATAAAGGGTCAGGTTTCATCACGACTAAAATATGAGCAAGTCAATTTCCCAAAGTATTACACAAAAATAGTGGAAAGCTGTTCTAAACCAAACACAATGTCATACATGAACACCATCGCTTGACAAGAACTTTTTAACTGCTAAACATTCAGGCGACTGGCTGAAAAGTGAGCAGCTCAGACGGAGGATGTGGCGTCTGTTAAAAGTGCTGAAAGAGACGAGGTGAGTTTGATGTCCGTATTTGGACAATGTAAGAAAGTAGATTAAACAAGTCAGAGAGATGAACTGATCTGTGTCCCAAACTGTGTGCTGAGTCAGCGGTTTCAATATTATGTGAGAAATTAAATAAATAGGACTGTCAGTGTTAACTAACATGAATTCCTTTGAACGTTGTTAATTTTTTTAAACGCACGTGATGTTTGTATCCAGTGAACACGATGAACCTCTTCTCTTTTCTAAACTCTTTCTGCTGAACAGTGAACCTAGAGGTCAACCTCTGAAAGTGAGAGTAAACTGTAACGTCTGAGTGACGCTGAGGCAGGCGGTCAGAGCGGTTGTCATGGAGATTACAGCATCTTGTCTTCATGTTATGGTGAAATAGCACATATAGCTGGGTCTTCAGGAGGGTCTTGAAGATGGACAGGACCCTGTTCTGGTATCTTGGTAGATCATTCCACCATCGTGGAACGACACATGAGAAGAGTCTGGACTGTCCCAGCGTGGTGTAGCTCTGCTAGCTGATGATCCTTTGATGACCGAGCCGTGACGTAAACCTTAGCAAGAGGGTTCCAGTAGATGGAGCTGTTCCTTTCAGGACCCTGTATGCTAGCGTTAGAGACTTGCATTTGATGCAGCAGCTAAAGGTAGCCAGTGGAGCTCAGTGAACAGAGGGGTGACATCATGTGCTCTTTTAGGCTGATTGAAGACCAAATGTGCTGCTGAGTTCTGAACCATTTGTAGAGGTTTACCAGTGCAGACTGGAGACCAGTTAGAAGAGACTATGTGGTGCAGATATGATACACCCTGCTGTGGCTAGTTCTTGTAGCAGGAAACAAAATCCATTCCGAATGCAGCTGATCTGACCAATGATCATACGACCAATAGTCACTGTCACTGAGTAGTCTCCTTCTCATTCACCAGCAGTGAAGAAATCCCATCATGAATTAATTGGAATTGTAGCGTAATATAACCTGATTTTATTGTTATAATACGGACACACTTCTGCAAAGTTATTAGCTTAGTTTTGTCGGTTTTAATGCTAATCACTGTTAGCTACCTTCACTAAACTAATGGTTATGCAGGATATCTAGATTCTTTCTGATTCAAAGGGAAGACCTACGTACGTTATATTTGGAAGTTATAACCCAGAAGCAGACTTAGACTACAGTTATTTTATTAAAGAAACAGATTGAACGAACAGACAGATATGAGGTAGATGGTTGCATCTTAAGAGATTCTTCTGATATTATTAAGCTGAGAGTTAATGACGAGAGCCCGTGAGATATTTATATCTCTAGGGAGTCGGAGCTAGTTAGGAGGAGAACTGAGCTAAGTTGACAGGAGTGTTATTTATCAAGAGCCTCAGTTTACCCAGATCGGAGTTGATACCTGCTGAGACCGCTCCAGATCGCCTCGGCGTGGGGTGAGGTAGAGGTTCGTCGGTGTGATCGTTGATCTGACGAACCTCAGAGTTATCCCCGGTGAACGTGACGTTACCGCAGGCACGGAGGAGTCTGTCGAGCCGGTCTAGCTGGTCCATGGTCGGCGGGCGCAGAGGCTAACCGGCTTTCCCATGGCAGGTGAAAAGAAGCAGACAGATGGTGTCTGGCTTCTTAGCCGGAGCAATGTCCTCGACCGGTGAGGCTGGTTTACTCACGAGCTCGGTCGGCATCAAAGCCTTCCGTGTAACGGAGGAAAACGGAGGCTGTCTTCTCTCGTGTAGGGTCAAACGAGAACTGATTAGCTTCCAGACAGGAAACCGGACAGAGGGAACTTTGGACGCGTGGCCCAATGGGGAAAGAGTTACCAAGTCACGTGGTTCTCGTCATTAAGGAAGCCCAGGAAGTTAGATGGATTATTAATATGTTTTAACCTTTTAGCAAAAGTAGAAACCATAAAATAATACTGATGCAACATCAACATTCATGAATACTGGAAGAAAATGAATTAATCATATTAAGACATTTCTGGACAGTGGATTAAAGGTAGTGTCTTTTTAGAATGAGACATCAAAGAGTTCTTAAGTTTAATTATTAATTAAAGGAAATCTTCTTAGTCTTCCGACACGACCGGGTCCTGGAAGGAATGTTGATTCAGGTTACGACATAATAAAAGAGTCATTTTAATCCAAGTTATTGGGCAAAGGATGAGTTATTGTTGTGATGGACCAGATGTCAGAATTCAGAGAGATAGTAACGCCTTTGCCGGCATTACAGAATGGATTGAGCAGTCCGAGGAGGAACCAGAGCTGGGAGACCTGGGGATGGACTGTCCAATCTCTGGGGCAGAAGTCGCTGAGGTAGTCAAACAACTACGCAGCGGCGGAGCCCCATGGGTGGATGAGATCCGGCCTGGGTACCTCAAAGCGATGGATGTTGTAGGACTGTCGTGGTTGACACGTCTCTGCAACATTGCGTGGTCATCAGGGGCAGTTCCTGTGGAGTGGCAGACCGGGGTGGTGGTTCCCATTTTTAAGAAGGGGGACCAGAGGGTGTGTTCCAACTATAGGGGGATCACACTCCTCAGCCTCCCTGGGAAGGTCTACTCCAGGGTACTGGAGAGGAGGGTCCGGTCGATGGTTGAATCTCGGATAGAAGAGGAGCAATGTGGTTTTCGTCCTGGTCGTGGAACTGTGGACCAGCTCTTTACCCTCGCTAGGGTGATGGAGGGGTCATGGGAGTTTGCCCAACCAATCCACATGTGTTTTGTGGATTTGGAGAAGGCTTATGACCGTGTCCCCAGGGGCACCCTGTGGGGGGGCGCTCCAGGAGTACAGGGTGGATGGTCTTTTGTTAAGGGCCATTCAGTCCCTGTACCAGAGGAGTGTGAGTCTGGTCCGCATAGCCGGCAGTAAGTCGGATCTGTTCCCAGTGAGGGTTGGACTCCGCCAGGGCTGCCCTTTGTCACCGGTCCTGTTCAGAACCTTTATGGACAGGATTTCTAGACGCAGCCGTGGTGTGGAGGGTGTTGAGTTTGGTGACAGGAGAATCGCGTCTCTGCTTTTTGCGGATGATGTGGTCCTCCAGCTTCATCAGGCTCTGACCTTCAGCTCTTGCTGGGGAGGTTCACAGTCGAGTGTGAAGCGGCTGGGATGAGGATCAGCACCTCCAAATCTGAGGCCATGGTTCTTGACC
The DNA here is from genome assembly GCA_006937965.1 of Callopanchax toddi. Lineage (NCBI taxonomy): Eukaryota > Metazoa > Chordata > Actinopteri > Cyprinodontiformes > Nothobranchiidae > Callopanchax > Callopanchax toddi. The sequence goes on from SSNR01000334.1 coordinate 636,899, forward strand.
GGAAAAAGGTGGATTGCCAACTCTGGGTCGGGAGAGAGGTCCTGCCTCAAGTGGAGGAGTTCAAGTATCTCGGGGTCTTGTTCACGAGTGAGGGAAGGAGGGAGCGGGAGATCGACAGGCGGATTGGGGCAGCGTCTGCAGTGATGCGGACGCTGAACCGGTCTGTTGTGGTGAAGAGGGAGCTGAGCCAGAAAGCAAGGCTCTCGATTTACCGGTCGGTCTACGTCCCATTCCTCACCTATGGTCATGAGCTTTGGGTAATGACCGAAAGAACGAGATCGCGGATACAAGCGGCTGAAATGAGTTTCCTCCGCAGGGTGGCCGGGCTCAGCCTTAGGGATAGGGTAAGAAGCTCGGACATCCGGGAGAGACTCGGAGTAGAACCGCTGCTCCTCCATATCGAAAGGAGCCAGTTGAGGTGGTTTGAGCATCTGGTAAGGATGCCTCTTGGACGCCTCCCTCGGGAGGTGTTCTGGGCATGTCCTGCCGGCAGCAGGCCCCCAGGTCGACCCAGGACAAGCTGGAGGAAATACATCTTCAGTTTGGCCTGGGAACGCCTGGGCGTCCCAGCTGAGGAGCTGGTGGACTTGGCCGGGGAGAAGATGGCCTGGGCTGCCCGACTTGGAATGCTGCCCCCGCGACCCGGACCCGGATAAGCGGAAGAAGGCGAGGCGAGGCAAGGATTGAGTTGACTGAGAGGTCCTAGAATCATCACATTTTATTGAATAGTGACGTTTCTGCCCAGACCATTGAAGTGCTGATGAGGACCCAGACAGAAGATCAGGAGTGCAGCATCATGTGTTTCACTGAGATCATCTCAGTGAGATGTGGCTTCAGGATCAGATCCAGACTCCAGTGTCTCTCTGCCCGACTTTCATACGAGACCAGCAGACAGAGATTAGAAGAGGAGCAGAAAACACTGAGGTGGATTAGGAGTGCTTTCTAGCAACTATGGTGTAATCCAGGACATGACACTGAAATATCATCTCTGAAGTCCAGATATTAAGCTGCTATTTATTTAACAGCTGAGTGTCTTCAGTCAGAGGCTCCTTCAGATCCACGATCCTTCCAGCTAGAACAGCCTGCAGTGACTTTATGAAAACACTTAAATGAGGTCATTCCCTCTGGGATTAATGATGTGTTTTTGATTTCTTTAAATTTAACAATCTTTAACAATGTTTAACTTTTGCTACATATGTCCATAAATCTGGCTACATGGTTGTTAGCACTGTTGCCTCGCAGCAAGGAGGTCACGGGTTCACGTCCCCGGCTCGGCGGACTTTCCGCATGGAGTTTGCATGTGTGGGTTCTCTCCAGGTCTGGCTTCCTCCCACAGACCAAAAACCTGACTGTTAGTTAACTGGTAGCTGTAAGGTTGTCCCTAGGTGTGAGTGTATGACTGGTTGTTTGTCTTGTTTGTTTCTGTGTGACCCTGTGATGGACTGGTGACCCGTCCAGGGTGTCCCCCACTTCTCGCCCCATGACCACTGAAGTTAGGCACCAGCTCCCCCGCGATCCTCTGTGGAGGATGAAGCAGCTTGAGAACATGAATGGATGGATGTCCCTATATATTTTAGTATAGTACTGTTTTTTAAATTTATTTGAAGGTCCCATATTCTGCAAAATTCACTTTCTAAAGATCTTCTAACAATCATACCAGTCACAAAGACTGTGTCTGAGACCCAAAAGTGTTAAATATTTTCACTGTTTTCACTTCCTGATTCTCATTGTTGGGAAATGTGTTTTGAGCTAATGCTAAAACAGGTGGTTTCTAAATCTTTCCCCTGCTGATGTCAAAAAGGGAAAAGACCACTCCTCTATAGAGGGCAGAGCCAATCAGAGCACCTTTGTCTACCTGAGCCCACCCCCGCTCTTTAAAAACCACGGGAGCGCTCATCCTCACAAACGTTAGCTAACAGTCGTGGTGAAGCTACGGGTAAAGCACGGCAGTTGCTTCGTAGATGGTTGATCAACGAACACAAAAGATACTGACGTCTCATGAATGTGTGGAGAAGAGGGATGGGCGGGGCTTAGAGAAGCTCGCTCCACAATACAACATCCCAACATGCATAAAAAATCTAAAGAAAAGCAGAAATTTAAATTAAATCAATTTAAAATAATTTAAAGGAAAAAAAAACACTATTTGGTTTGAATCAGTCTTACCGATCAGATCCTAATAAAACCGACCAGATTCTACAAGGCTGTCTAGTTTAAGACTCAACCATCATTTCAGAGCAGAAGAAAGGTGTGAGACTAAGCCAAACAGCGGATGAAGAAGGAGCCAACTCCTTTATCACATATTAACCATTCTGAATAAGTAATAATCTTTTTCTTCATGCTGACTCAGCTGTTTGGAGGTTTGATGGTCTAAAGTCAGAGCACACTTCGCTGAGACAGAATCTGTTTAATAGCTGCTCAAACTGAAGCAGACGTTGCTGCTTTAGAAACCCGATCATTTTCATTAAGTAATTGATTGTCCCGACCTGCGTGACTTCCTTGGCAAGGTGGTGTTTCATTTTCTAGTTTGGGAAGCAAAGTTACTGCTTCCATATAAATAATTAAATCTAACTTTACAGCCGCACGACTCGGCACTCGCTGACCAACTAACCGTGCAGGTTCTCCCTTTTCCTTCCCCTTTGCTCCCCCCATGACCCTCGCTTGGTCGGCCATGTTAGAAGCATGTTGGAGAAGGAGCGAACACGAGAGCAGGTCGGTAACGTAATCACAGAAGTCGGGAAGCAGACGGGAGGCCTGTAATTACAGGAGAACAACAAGCAGAGCGGGCGATGTGTAAGAATGTGAGAGAGAGAAGGGATGTACTGTATGTGGGACTGTTGCTGAAAGACGTGGAACACAAAGAGGACAGGTGCATCATCACACGGCGGATCAAAAGAGTTCGAATGAAAAGAAGAGGAAAACAGAAAGTTCATTGAATTGCAACATGGCAAAAATAATACACAAGTTTAGAGCTCAGCCGTCACACACACACCACTGTGAAGCCGGTTCGGCTGACGCAGACCAGGAGGTGCAGATGAGGGAGAAATAAGGAGGAACTCTCATGATTGGCTGGAGTTCAAGGAGCTCTCTGGTAACCGGAGAGCCTTGAACCCCAAAGAGTCACTAAAAGCTAAGAGAGTGGAGGTGGAAGGAGGGGGGGGTGAGGGTGTGACCGAGTGTCTGTTTCCAAAATCTGAATTATTTCATAATTCCACTAAAGGGATGTGTCATTCTGAAGCGTCCTTTCTCTACAGTATAGACCACACATCACTCACAGTAGGCGGGGTCTCTAGAGACAGGAAGTAGTCCTCTGACTGGAGCATCATGGAGAGACACTGCTGGAGATCAGTGACACATTAGCAGCTGATTTTCAGGCATTTAAAGCAACTCTTGCAGAAACATGCAAACACGCGTTAAAGTGAATTCCTTTTAACGCCGGTAACTTATTTAACATAGGAGAAACAGCTAGTTTGTCTCCCGTGTCCCTGTAGGGACACCGTAGCTGTGCCCTTTGACCTGCCTCAGTAGCAGATAGGTAGCAGCGAGAACGTTGTGGATGCTAAGCAGAAATGAAATAAGAAAAGTTTCTTCTGAAGATGAAGTTTAACATCAAAGCTGCCACATTGTTCTCTTAAAGTGCCCATGACATCGGTTTCCATGTTTTCTGACTTATCTATCATGTTGCAACGTTGAGCTCTCACCTTAAACCTGCCAGAAAGAGCAAAAAACGGCGTCCATCTGTCTCCTAGTCCAGCCAGTGAGAAGCTCTTCCAGATTTCAGACCCAGGTTTCAAACCGTTTTTTTCACTCCAGCCCGCTATGAGGTCATAGTTATCCGGACTTGCTTATATGGTCAATTCTCCTCCCACATGCACGTTCACGACAACTGGAGCGAGGCAGTGCCGCCGCCATTGCCCATAGACCGTGTAGTGTTTAGTTTCAGTTTCGTTTCTCTTTCACGCGACGGCACTGCCCCCTGCTGCAGCAGAAGTGTCAGGCTGCCAAATAAGGAGAAACCCAGCAGAACCGGAAGGCGGCGCTTTCTTCTGATCTCTGAGTTGCTCGTTAGGAAATAATTACAGCGTATTTTGAGTTATAATGGTGCAACGCTAATCTAGAGGCATCAAAGATTACACCTGTTTAATATAAAGTGATTTAAATATGGAGTCACAGGCACTTTAAAACTAGTTACTGTCTAGGTTTATCGAGTCTCAAATGACACCTGCAGGCAGAGAGGCTCCTCCTCCTCCTCCTCACTAAAGGTAAACTGCTTCCAGGTGAGTTCTATAAGACAGCTACAGATAAACGAACTGAAGGAGATGGAACCCAGCTGGAGCTCTGCAGGTCATTTATTAAAACTCCTGACTGGAGTTAGTTTGCTAAAGAAAACGAGTGTCAGAAATGTGTGTGTGTGTGTGTGTGTGTGTGTGTGTGTGTGTGTGTGTGTGTGTGTGTGTGTGTGTGTGTGTGTGTGTGTGTGTGTGTGTGTGTGTGTGTGTGTGTGTAAGTGCACTCTAAAAGCACCACACTCCCGACTGTTTGATGTATATTGTATTTATTGGTGTGTTTTTTGGGGTGATTTTTGTGTTTTTGATCACACAGCCCTAACTAACTCTCCCCTCTGGTAGTTTGGACCCTGGTACATTACTTAGGAGTTTATGCTTAGGTCTACTTTTTCCTTTGGAGATACAGGGTATACAGTTCTAGAAAGTATTTGTAATTGTTTTAAATCATTTCAATAATAATATACACACATTTTCATAAACAAGGTGTATCTGTCTTTTCCTATGCTCATAAGAACCTCAGAAACATGAAAGTATCATGTTAAGGAACATTTAGAACCTGTGATTAATTAGTGATTAATCATGACTTAACCATGGACAATATGTCATTAATAACGATTAAAACATTTAATCAATAATGGCCCTAATGTAAGTATTACCTGTTTGTAAACCTCTACAGCTGTGATCATTTGTTTAGTTTGTTTCAGCTGAACATCTAAATTACTATATGCTAAATAAATTTAACAAACAGTCTCATGCTAAACCGTAGAGGTTTACAATACAGAGTTCTAATGCATCATTATGACATTTTCCAGCAGAGTTGTTTATAATAATCTAGATGCTGATTTGTCAGCAAACTGCAGCAGCGTCTCTCCCAGATTTCTAGAGAAACAGAAGTAAAAAAACAGCCCAAGCCCCGCCCACCTGCGGATGCACAATGAAGAATAGAAAGACCATGTCATTCATTTGCAGACCTCAATTATTAAAGCATCATTTATAAAGTATTTGATGTCAAATCTACCATACTGGTCTGAATATGACGGTAATGTTTTTCTGTAGAAAACTAGAACTTTCACATGTCCATAACAAGTATGACAGCTCAGAACTGACGTGACCTGCAGCAGTTGACTGGATCCTCAGCCAACACTCACACAGCCCAAATTTAGCTGCACACAAAGTGCAAGGAATACGGTAACAGAGCCGTTCAACAGCTGGGAAGTGAACCAGCAGCTGAGAAGAGGATGCAAACCTGAAGCTCATAAATGCAGCGAGTGTAAACAGACAACTCTCAATCAGCCAAGAAATATGACCTGTCAGAGAGTGACCTTAGGAGGTAGAGAGCCCAGAAAGAAAGGCTCTAAAATGAGTGGCTGACCAGCTAACAGTGGACCAGGAACCAGCCGCTTCAAAGGAACTGACCCGTGAGTCTGAGCTAAGAACAGATCAGCTCCCTTTCAGACACACTGCAGATAATTTTTTTACCATAAAAGTCTTTAACTTGAATGTGGTTGTACATTTTTTACTATACTTTAAATGAGAAATGCTCTGTCATTTTTTCCCAAAAAAATTTTGTCCAAATTATGGACCCATCAGTCCTAACTCAGGTCAGTTGGATGGTGTTACCTGTACAGGTTGATGGGGGTCAGGACCAATAAGGAGACAAACCAATCCAACCAGCACTATAAACCCTCTCTAGTGTTGATTTAACACTGGTGTTTTAGACATAGAAAAGCCCAAAGAACCACAACCAGTGACTTTCAATATGTTCAACCATCGTTATCAAATGACAGCTCGACCACTGCAATGCCCTTCTAACTGGTCTCCAGTCTGCACTGGTAAACCTCTACAAATGGTTCAGAACTCAGCAGCACGTTTGGTCTTCAATCAGCCTAAAAGAGCACATGATGTCACCCCTCTGTTCACTGAGCTCCACTGGCTACCTTTAGCTGCTGCATCACATTCAAGTCTCTAACGCTAGCATACAGGGTCCTGAAAGGAACGGCTCCATCTACTGGAACCCTCTCACTAAGGCTTACGTCACGGCTCGGTCATCAAAGGATCATCAGCTAGCAGAGCTACACCACGCTGGGACAGTCCAGACTCTTCTCATGTGTCGTTCCACGATGGTGGACTGACCTACCAAGATACCAGAACAGGGTCCTGTCCATCTTCAAGACCCTCCTGAAGACCCAGCTCTTCAGAGAACATCATCTAGACTAGCTCCTACCTTCACTACTCCTCTGTACTCTCTTCATGCACTTCACTCTATGCTGTTATTTTTTCCCTCACGGTCACCTTAGAGACCATCTAAGTAGTTTGTTAGGGTTTGGGTTAGTTGTTTGTTCGTCTCAATGGTAACTTCTTGGCTACATTATCATTTGTAAGTTGCTTTGGATAAAAGTGTCTGCTAAATGCATAAACATAAACAAACATAAACAAACAGCTCAGGATTGTTTATAATAAGTTTCATTTTCTCCGTATCTGATTGGCCCTGAGTCTCGGCTGGTTACTGATGGGCGTGGTCCTTATTGTGACAGGAAGCCATTTTTAAATGACCCAAATAATCCTTTAAAGGCTGGGGGGGGAAAGTATTGGATTGAATTTAAAATACACGAAAGCACAATGCTCTGAGACAGGGGAAGACTTTTCAAGACAAGGGCCCATGTTGAAAGTTCTTGCTGACCACGAATATGTGAAATTTTTTTTTAAAGCACAAATTCTGTTAAAGGGTCTGCTGTTAAAAGAAAAGCATCACATTCTCTCGTTTGGTTGGTTGGTTGTTTTCTGGTCTTGATCAAACTGAGTCCTTTAGCGACAGGAACAGGATCTGGTCTCTCTGTCTTCTGGGTTTAGTCCAGTTTAATGAATGGAGCTCATAAGTCTGCTTTTAGTAAAAGTCAGGGGGTTTTTGGTATAAATTAAATTTAAAGGAAAAGTCCTGGTTAGTAAAAGGCGAATACTTTGTATTTGACTTAACTTTTTACATTTTTAAAGGACTTTAATTTATTTTCACTTATTGTTGTTGGGCGTCACGTTAGTAGAAATCTGAACATTAAAAATTCTTAAAAGTTGGCCCCCGGGCTGCACTTTGGACACATCTGCTCTAAAACAATGGGGCCCAAACTGCTTTGCATCACAGACCAGACCAAGACTTTTCCACTGTGTTTATTCACATAATTCACAATAGGGTGCAGCACATAAAAGGTCAATATTACACAAATAATATGCAAATCATTTATTTTTATTACTGTCTAGTTGTAGTATAGTATCCTTTGAAAACAGCCTAATCTTTCTGGAATTTTGAGGACTCTTTGGTAAAGAGATGAAGAGCCGAAAAAGAAATCAAAACTTTTCTGACGTCCGGCATCCTGAACGTTACAGCGATGAGAAGCTCCATCATGTATGACGGCTGAGGGAGAGGCAGCCATAATAAATCAGGCTGTCAGTTTACTGCATGTCATTGCAACGGCTTTTATCTCACTCAGAGCCGATATACTGGAATAATGCCTCAAGGACTGAGAGTTTGGTGCAGCAGGAATGACAGCAGGCCTTGATACAGCGCTACAACCAGTGAATAATGCTCCACGTATTCAGTCTGTGTGCATCAGGCTCCACACATGATGAACTACCTGCAGTCCGAGAGATAATACTCGTGACTCTGCTCTGGCTTTGGCTCCATCACACCATTAGGGCAGCCAGTGTGAAATAATCACAAGCAGCATGCTTGAGACAGAGTGTCTGCATGGGAGAAACAGGTCGTCAGCCACAGAAAGAGCAGACAGGACCAAAGACAGCGGGGAAAATAAGTATTCAACATGTCACTACTTTTCTAAGTGATCTATTTCTAAAGGTGCTGTTTGCATGAAACTCTGACCAGCTGTTGTAACAACCCGTCCAATCCAGACATGCAAAGAAATCAAGTCAGTACGTTATAATGGTTTAGTTCTATGGCGCCTTTCAAGTCATAAATCATAAGATGCTTTACATTAACAGTATAAATACAAGTACGTTAAACTACAGAGTAAATCCACAGGACTTCATGTAAATCAGTTTAAACTGATGAGCTTTGAGCTGCTTTTTAAAAGAGACACTGAGTCACTGGTCTGTCTCAGGGGGACAGAGGTCCAGAGTCTGGGGGCCACAGCAGCAGATCCTCCTCCCTGATCCTCAGGGACCTGCTGGGGTGGAAGGATCAGTGATGGAAGCTGGTACTGGTCCATGTAGGACCCTAAAAACCAGAACCAGGGTCTGGTAATGAACTCTGGCATTAACAGGCAGAGAGTGAAGCTGGTAGAGTAGCGGGGTGACGTGGGTCTATCTGGAGGACTTAGTCAGAAGCATTCTGAACCACCTGGACCCGATCCAAGGAGGTTCTGTTCAGAGTAGTCCAGACCAGAAGAGATGAAAGCATGGAGAACTATTTACAGTGACTCAATGGAACTCAGCTTAGTGATGTTCCTGAGATGAAAGAAGGAAGAGACACCTGACATGAGCAGCCAGAGTCAGAGCTGGGTCAAAGGTCACACCAGGATTCCTGACAGAAGGTTTAAATGAAGCAGGTTGACCAGGAGAATCCCTGACTTTAGGAACCAGCTGGTCCAGAACACAGAGGTTCATGTTTATTCATTTATTAGAGGCTTTTATCTAAAGCGACTTGTGATCTGTGGAGATATACAGCTGAATATAATCAACACAAAGGTGGCATGAAATGTCAGAGAATAAACTTTATTTCTTTCCATGTGTGGAGGATGGGTTGTTACCAACATCTGGTTCATTAGAACCTTTAGAGTTAGATTTACTTATAAAACTGATGAGTTCAATACTTATTTGAGCCGCTGTATCTCTGACAGCCAGTGCCATTAGTTTTATTTACTCAAATGATTACACAGCTCAGTCATCATTCAGGAGAAAGCAGATGTAGAGAAACCCACCGTTAAACATCAACTGACATGTTTGCATTCTAAAGTCTCATAAATATGAGGAGAGTCAGGCGACCGTGATGAAGTGTTTTCTATTACTGCCAAAGCCGAAGCACGAGGAATGATAAAGTGACCCATGCAGGCGGCAGCTGTAATGCACCGGCATGCCAGGTTACATTACGGATGAGATGAGATTGGATGGGATGAGATCCTATTTAAGGACTTCACAAAGATGATATCCAAAAAGCTTCCTGGGAGCACAAAGCTTCAGGGGCCAGCAGGGCAGCGAACTCATCCATCACACAGGATGAGGAAGAGGACAATTAGTCATCACCTTGGTCTTCTCAATGCACCCCCAACACACACTGGTGTTGCCATCTTTAGATGTATATTTTTTATTTTAGCTTGTCAACCTGGCTAAATTAAAACAGTTATCACTCATGGATGATGTTGGGTTAAAGGTTTTATTCTGCACAGATTAAAATAAAGTGTTCATGTATAATTACTGGTGAACAGACCGAAAGTCACGTTGTTAAACCACAGTACCGTATTGTCCCGAATATAAGGCTTTTTGTTGAAAATACTGTAAAAATGCGGGTCGTCTTATAATTGGGGTCTAGTTGTTTGGGGTCTTTACACGACTGCACCAGCAGAGGGTGCATGTTTATTGTAAACCCACTGGGGTTTAAGATCCCCGGTGGCCAGTCCAGCCAGGTCCACTTCCAGACCCAGGACAGGTGCTTTCAGCGTGAGCAGCTCAGCACGGACTTGTCAGGTCAGGGCTCATGTTGGTCGATCCAGACAGAGACGAAAGAGCGAGAAAGAGATTTGACAGAACCTTTTTCTTTTTTTTCCCAATTGACTGAAATCTGTCGCCATGACAGAGAACTTTAACCCCTGATTATTGGCTAATATTAAAGTAGTCTGTAATTACGATATTATTTAAATGACTTTCTCAATGGTTTCTTTAAAAAGTGAATTTAGTCTACTTCCTGAAGATTAGTACTGGAAGGGGGGGTCATCCTATATTTGGGTCAATACTTTGGACTGCCAAAGGAACCCAGAGAACACTGTAACCTGTAACCTTGGTACGAGGCCACAGAGCTAAGCACTACACCACTGAGCCATCTACACTACAGTAGTGTTAATGCAGTTTATCACTGACCAGAGACAAATTTACACACAACTTAACAAATAAATCACACTACATTAGTCATTTACAAGAGTTTTACAATGTCCACTGTGCACATTTCACAAAAATGTGCAGAATTGTTTTCTCCCAGTGTCATCTGCATACTAATAAAAATCAGAATTCTTCATATCTCATCCTAAGAATTCCTGAATTAAAGAGGTCCAAGAAAAGAGGCTTGCAGTACTCCCTGTTGAACAGTAAAGAAAGGACAATGTTTCTGAATCAGTAAATCATGACGTACAACATCAAAAGCTTCAGACAAATCTATAAAAGTCTCTCTGACTCACAAACAATAAACTATTAGATTAGTTTATGGTGTTTATGCCACTGCAGCATCACGTTAAGTCGTCTAGTCATTTGTAAACTGGTGGAAACAAACTTCCTTCTCCAGAGGAGGCAACTGTCCGGCCTACTGTTTCTAGAGACTCCACCCACTTTGAGTGATGTCACCAGTGGGTGTGGTCCTCACTGTAGACAAATATCTGATAGAACACCACTTCAAAATGACCCAATCATCCCTTTAAAACTTGACCTCTCCACAGACCCAGAACGGCCAATCCATCCTTTTTGGTTGAGGATCATGATCAGTGCTGCATGTCCAACACCCAACTGTTCAGGTCATGGTATTTATTTATTTATTTATGACATTAAACAGCTGAATGCAGATTTTATATCTGTAACAATAGACCCATGTGTAAGGACTGTCACAGCATACTGTGTGTTGTATCATTAGATTTAATTATCAGATTATAAATGACAATGATTACATCCAGACAATAACGAGCTCAAAATAATCATAAGGTAAACTGTATTGCTACGTGACAAGATATAAAAAATATAGACTGTAAAACCTGCATGTACACGGAGTAAAATGAACATTGAGCCTGTCACCGGTTTTAAATATTGTGAATCTATTTCTCAAGGTTAATTAACATGAAATGCAAACCCGATGTTGGTAACACCCCATCCTCCACACATGGAAAGAGATCAAACCATCCATGTCCACCTTAAGTTATGTGTCATAAAATAGAATAACTGAGGGGAAAAGTATTTTAGACTCAAACTGAAATGTGATCTAGAAGTCGTCGTTGGAGCTGCAGCTTCCAGACGCCTCCTGGAGGAGAAACTATAGTCCCAGGTGTGATTCTGGTCTTCAGATCCTGAAGGTTCCTCTATGACCTCTGACCTTTAGTTGTTCTGTAGGATTCAGGTCAGCTGATTGGCTGCAGTTTGATTTTCTCTCTCTGTAACCAGTAGAGAGTTTCTTGGCTGTTTGGGATCGTTGTCCTGCTGAAACATCCTCCTGGTTTCATCTTCATCATCCTGTTTTCATCTTCATCATTCTGGTTTCATCTTCATCATCCTGTTTTCATCTTCATCATCCTGTTTTCATCTTCATCATTCTGGTTTCATCTTCATCATCCTGTTTTCATCTTCATCATCCTGGTTTCATCTTCATCATCCTGTTTTCATCTTCATCATCCTGTTTTCATCTTCATCATCCTGTTTTCATCTTCATCATTCTGTTTTCATCTTCATCATCCTGTTTTCATCTTCATCATCCTGTTTTCATCTTCATCATCCTGTTTTCATCTTCATCATCCTGTTTTCATCTTCATCA
>SSNR01000334.1:649878-666371 GCA_006937965.1 Callopanchax toddi
CTGGTTTCATCTTCATCATCCTGTTTTCATCTTCATCATCCTGTTTTCATCTTCATCATCCTGTTTTCATCTTCATCATTCTGGTTTCATCTTCATCATCCTGTTTTCATCTTCATCATCCTGTTTTCATCTTCATCATCCTGTTTTCATCTTCATCATTCTGTTTTCATCTTCATCATCCTGTTTTCATCTTCATCATCCTGTTTTCATCTTCCTCATCCTGTTTTCATCTTCATCATCCTGGTTTCATCTTCATCATCCTGGTTTCATCTTCATCATCCTGGTTTCATCTTCATCATCCTGTTTTCATCTTCATCATCCTGGTTTCTTCTTCATCATCCTGGTTTCATCTTCATCATCCTGTTTTCATCTTCATCATCCTGGTTTCATCTTCATCATCCTATTTTCATCTTCATCATCCTATTTTCATCTTCATCATCCTGGTTTCATCTTCATCATCCTGTTTTCATCTTCATCATCCTGGTTTCTTCTTCATCATCCTGGTTTCATCTTCATCATCCTGGTTTCATCTTCATCATCCTGTTTTCTTCTTCATCATCCTGGTTTCATCTTCATCATCCTGTTTTCATCTTCATCATCCTGGTTTCATCTTCATCATCCTGGTTTCATCTTCATCATCCTGTTTTCATCTTCATCATCCTGGTTTCATCTTCATCATCCTGTTTTCATCTTCATCATCCTGGTTTCATCTTCATCATGCTGGTAGAGGCAGCAGCTTTTCCAGAATGTTTCCATTCATCCTCCCTTCTGTTCCAGAGCCGTCTGCTGAATTACAGCTCCACACCATGATGCTCCACCTCCAGACTTCTGGTGTTTTGGGAGTGTTGTTTGGAGTTTAAAGAGTTCAGTTCTGGTCTCAGCTAACCAGACTTAATTCTCCCGGACTTGTCTAAATGACATCTGATGAGAATAAACCTTTAGAAATATTTAGAGAATTGGTGGCGTGTTCAATACTTCTGTTAGCTGCAGTAAATTTGAGCCGTCTGCCTTTTCTCTTTGCTTCCCGACCTCTTTTGCTTTAAACATTGTGCATCACTCCGTCATCACTGCTGGAGGTAAAGACAGGAGGGTCTGTGAGTGTTTCCTAAAACTGGTACATGACGTCTTCTTGGCTCCGAACAACAAACACCTGCCACGTTTGCTCTGTAATGGACTTACAGAGGCAGTGGACCATCAAGAGCATTGTCGCTGCATTAAATGGAGCTGTTGATCATGAGGAAATGTGAAAAGAACAGAGAGAACGAGGAAAACGAAGGACAGGGTTCAGTTTTAATGCAACCTAAATGTGTGTGTGTGTGTGTGACAGAGAGTGAGAGAGTGCTGCACCCTTCACACACGGGTGTGAAAACACTTCATTCTTAGACGAGTTGTATGCTTTGAAAACGTGCACCACAAGACGTATGTTTGTGCAGCAGCGTGCACACTGAAGCACAACGGCGTGGGCGGATTGGACCGGCGTCTGACAAGAGGAGCTCCGTCCGTCCGTCCGTCCGTCCGTCCGTCCGTCCGACCGTCCGTCCGTCCGGCTGTGAAATATGGTGATGAGCGCCAGAGAGGAGGAAGCTCATCACTGATGCAAAGGTTCAAAGACTTGTTCCATGTCTCATCATCAGAGCTGCAAACACAAAGGAGGTGACCAACTGACCCCCCCACATTCACCATCAGCCACTACAGATGGACTGCATCCATATAAGGACGGTCTATAAAGGCACCTGATTTAGAGGTAAACACACCTCCTGCTGGTCAGCTCAACCACAGGAGGACAATCTGGGATCCTGACGTTATCGCTGCTCCAGTCTGAGGACCCAGAATACACTCTGTTTGTACGTCAGGCTGAGAAAACACCACCTTAAAGTGAGGACCACACCCAGCAGTGACATCACTCAAAGAAAGGAAAGTCTCTAGGAACAGGAAGTAGTCATCTGACCAGAGCAATACTGTTCATAAATCTCTATAATTGAGCCTGAGACCATTTCTTTAGTTTATTTCAATCAAACAACATCTGATTTACTCTTCTACGCATCAAGGCGTACAGTAGAGTTGTGAGTGGGACTTTATTTGGTTGAAACAAACTAAAGCAACAGTTCTAAGGTTTATAAACAGGTAATATAACCATCTAATGCATCAGGGGGACTCTTTTGAGCAAGAGTTTCTTTAAATGTTCAAAGATTTGCTGCTAATTCTTCAGCTTTTGGCAGCAGTGTCTCTCCTGAACCGAGTACTCTGGTCAGACGACTATTTCCTGTTGCTAGAGTCTCCACTTGCTTTGAGTGATGTCACCAGTGGGTCTGGTCCCTACTGTAGATAAATAACTGACAGAACATCACTTCAAAATGACACAAATATCCCTTTAAGACTTTCCAACTGGACATTCCCATCGCTCAGACACTGAAATGTTTCCAACAGATCCACAGAATAACGTAGTGAAAGGCAGAAGACAAGCAGAGGACGTACCTTTTATCTGATGGAGGTTGCACAGCGTCTCTGCTTCAGGAAGACACATCAAGATGATTATAAATGACAGCAGGAAAATCAATAGTCCCCTACTAATAATAGGGGCTCTCCCAGTCGTTGCAGTCTTCTGTCGCTCGCAGCTTGAAACAGGGAAGAATACACGCTCTGAAATTTTGCAAGCACATGCTCAGTTTATTGTTCCTGCTATTGGCTGCTCCCTGTTGAGTTCCTTTCTCTTTTTTCCTCCCTTTTAATATTCACTACAGAGACGATTTCTCTTTCTTATTATTTGCCTTTTCTTTTAATCTTTCTCGTTTTGTTTCTGTTCTGTTTTGCAACAATTCCCCCTCTAAAGAACCATTTTTCTAAGTCCTGAAAATTAATAAAAGGAGGGGCGTTTAAATCTGATTTTTACGGGGGATCAATACAATTCCATCAATTTATGGCTATAAAATCCAATCGGACACGGTTTGGATCATGTGTGGATAAATGTTGCTGCGAGGTGTGACAAAAATCGAGGGGTTTATGACCTTGTGTGAGCTGACGTTCCCCTCCTTCTTCTGCTTGTGAATTGATGCGGGGATTCCTGATGCTATTTTTAGCCCTTCGGTCGTGGAGAGCTGTGAGTGGGTGGAGGAGAGAAAGACAGAGAAGAGTGGGAAGGGGGGGCAGAGGGGTATGAAGTGGTAGGGATGGAGGAGAGGAAGAGGAGCAGGAGGTAGAGGTGGTGGGTTTGCATGAGGAGGAAGGGAAGTGGGGGAGAGGAGGGGGGTTCCCATGCGGACTTCAGCTGCAGCAGCATCAACACAAAGCTCCCCCGCTATGAGGGCTTTGAATCGTGACCAGACAGGCAGGAAAACCAGAGAAGGGAGCGCCGTGTCATCCTCTCCTCTCCTCTCCTCTCAGGACGGTACCGCCTTCTTTGATTCAACATGATTCTTTAACGTCAACCTTAAATTATACAGGTCTTTGAAAATGATGGTGGAAGAGAAATCGTGCAGGGAGGGGAGAGGATTTTATTAAATGGAAGTAATATGCTGATCACAGAGAGTTCAGCAATAAACCTCCTGTCATAAACATGGAATGGCTTTTAGAAAGGTATGGAATGAAGATACATCCAGCGCCTGTCTCAGCAGTGGCTTTAAGAGCATCGATTTTCTATCGCTTTACACAGAGATGCATAAAAGTCTCTGTGAGGCTTTTTGATGATGATTTATTTGAAGCTTTGACTGTAGAGACTTCTGCGTTTCTTTACATTTTCTAATTTCTGTTTTGAATATTTGGAGGGAAATTTTACCACAGGATCTGGTGATTTAGCAAAAAAGTAAAATAATTATTAAATTATTCCTAAGGGTTTTATTGACATGAAATTCTCACCAGATGTTGGTAACAACCCATCCTCCACACATGAGAAGAACCCACACCATCCATCTCCAGACATTAAGTTGTGTGTAATAATTCTTGGTCCTAAAGCCTGGTTGGTGCTGAAGCTGCAAGACGGCTCCTGTAGGATACACTCCTGCGATGCTCAGGTGTGATTTTGGTCTTCAGATCCTGAAGGTTCCTTCTAGAGCCAACTTCACACTGAATGCGGTTGCGATGCTGTGCGAACTCTGCAAGGATGAAAAACCATTGATTCCAATCAGAGCCTTCACATCGGCTCTGCAGCAGCTGCGGTGCAGTTGGGAGTAAAGTTAACACGTCTATTTTTCCGGACACCACATGCGGATCTTCATCAAGTTAAGGACTTTGCAACTTTTTCATATTTTTAAATCTTGTCCTTGAGCCAGTCTGTGCTAATATGACTCTTTACAGGGTTAATGAAAAGTCACTCAGCCCCATCTGCTGCTTAGATCTGGAATACCACGATTGCACCTTCTCATTCTCTGGTCCGGTACCCCAGAAGTCTCACAAAGTCACGTTTCTTGTGAGGGTTAGGCTAACCCAATGTGGTTAATTATGCTAGCGTCAGAGTGTTTTTAGCTCATGATTCCTGCTTTTTTCTATCTCTCCCTGCTTGAACACAGTTTGAATGAGTGATGAACCACTCCAGTAGAAAGCAGTGAAGGCTGAGGAGACATTTCAACAGTTAGATTTAGGTGTTTCTGAGCAGAAACAATGGTGCTAACGTTTTTACGGCAGTGATTTAAAACGCCAAAACAAGAAAAACTGCATAGTATGCTTTTAAAGACATTACGCGCACCAGACAGGAAGTGAGACACTAGGTGAGGTGCATCCGGTATTTTTCAACATAAAACCTTTAGCTACATTGCTAAAGTTAACACAATTTTGATAATTAAGGGACAAAGAAACAACATAAGACTTAATTCAGCATAACATAAAAACGGAGTGTGCTTACCCAGCAAGACAAGTGAAAAAATAATCTTCTACAAAAGTACGAGAAGATGAGTGTAGCTTTTGTTTAGCAGACTTGTTATCGTGTGAACTCATGTGAACCACCAAGATTTGGTGTTCCCGCAGAGGCAAAGTACAGGAGATGTTCAGCAACTAAACAGCAGCTGGTGTGGGGTACATTCCCTGCGGCTGCGCACCGCATCTGGTGTGAAGTAGCAGTATGACCTCTGACCTTTAGTTCTGTCCACAGATGTTCTCTAGGATTCAGGTCAGCTGATTGGCTGCAGCTGGAATTTCTCTCTGTAACCAGTAGAGAGTATCTTGGCTGTTTGGGATCATTGTCCTGCTGAAACGTCCTCCTGGTTTCATCTTCATCATCCTTTGACCTCCAAACATGGTGGGTTTTGTTTTCATCCAAAGAGTTCAGTTTTGGTCTCATCCAACCATATATACTGTGTGTGTATAAATATATATATATATATATATATATTAGGAATGCTTGATAATGGTTTTTTTACCGATATCCGATATTGTCTAACTCTTCATTTCCGATAGCGATATTAACTGATACTGATATAAGCGTGGTAGCCCTCATTTAAAAAAATGACAAACAAAATAATTTCAAGTAACCAATATCCCATACCTCCTATCATGCATACTTAAACTTTAAATATTGTCAGTGCAAAACAGAACAACTGCTTCAATTCCTCTTCAAAAACAGGAGACATCTTGATTCCTCCTCCCGTAACCTCCGCTTTACATTCATTACAAACAGCAATTTTATTGTCCGGAGACACTTTGAGATAATTCCAAGCCAAAGACAGGTTGGCGAGTCCTCTTACACGTTACTTGTTATGCTGCAAGTAATAGACGTTGCATTCAAGGTTGGATGGGAAATGCTGAAGCCACAGGATTTAATGCAAGGTGTGCCAAAAAAAATAGAAATATCTAAAATTCTATCCATCAGATTAGTTATATTTTGACATTTTGGGAGCGAGGAGAAGTAGCCGAACAGTTCGATGTTTAATATGAGCATGGTATGTAAAGGTCATGTGTGTCATTACAAATACCAATACCCATATTTTCCGATATAACATTTTAATGCCGATATTATCGGTAGACCGATAATATCGAACATCCCTTATGTGTGTGTGTGTGTGTGTGTGTGTGTGTGTGTGTGTGTGTGTGTGTGTGTGTGTGTGTGTGTGTGTGTGTGTGTGTAAATGTATGAATTACCTCTGTTTTGCCATATTTACATATATTTATAATTCAGTAAATAATTGTATTTTACTTTTTGTAAACAATGACCAAATTGTGTAAAATACTCAAGTAAATCTTTATTTATTTAATACATTTAAAAAGATATTTGGTTTTTTTTAAGTGATGTTCTATCCATTATTTTTCTGTAGTAAAGACCACACCCACTGGTGACATCACTGAAATTGGGCAGAGTCTGTAGAAACAGGAAGTAGTCCTCTGACCACAGCAGTGCTCATGTCTTAGTAGCTACGTATTTTTCAGATTATTTAAACTCTTGCTCAAAATAGTCTGAATCATTAGAAAGCTACACTACCAGTGTGTAAACCTTTACAACTCATCAGGTAATGTAGTTTTTGTATGACTTTTTAAGGAGTCGTTATAAAGACCTGAAATGAACTAGAACTGATTTGTCACCAATCTGCAGCAGCGTCTCCCAATCTGACCATCCATGAGTATTTCTAAATATCCGTTTATCAAAGCATACAGTTTTATGTGTGAGTGTTTGGGGTGGGGGGTGGCTCTGTAACTCTAACACATTACACAATGTTCCTCATATAAACGCTGTATGTAAACGTCTGCACAAAGCAACATTTTAGGCACACACACACACACACACACACACACACACAGTCTCCCCTCCCTGTTCTTTATGCATCCGTCACTGTCCATGGCGGTGGGTTGTGTAACCCTTTCCCATCACTGTACATTGCAGGTTAAGAACAGGAGCAGCCGGGTTTGTTATATATGCCTATTTTGAGTTTTCTGTAGGGGTTTGTCCATCACTGATCTGCTAGGTGTGTGTTGGGCCTCGGACAAGATGTTGTCCTGGCACCTCCAATCCATCACCTGATGCTCGTTGAGCCTCATGTCCGACGTGCAGGAGGAGGCATGCTTTGCTGCTGCAGGTCTCCCTCCCCCCACCCCCCCACCACAGCAGCTCTCACCCTCCTTTATCATTTAAACTGCCAGTTAAAGCACATGTCTGGAATTGATGTTGTTTTGTCTCAGCTTGACCTCCGAGTCTTCCTTTTCCATCTAAACACACACACACACACACACACACACACACACACACACACACACACACACACACACACACACACACACACACACACACACACACACACACACACACACACACGTTCTGCTTCAAACGCAGAGTGGTGAGAGATTTATCTACAGTAGGACCACACCCACTGATGACATCACTCAAACTGGGGAGCAATTCTAAAAACAGGAAGTAGTCCAATGACCATAGTAACACAGAGATCAGGAGAGATGCTGCTGCAGATCAGTGACAAATTAGCAGCTACTTTTCATGCATCCAAAACAACTCTTGCTATGAGACTGTTTGTGTTTGTTTCTGTATTTATTTATGACCCAAATATCTCTTTATTTATACCAGTCTGTGGAATTCAAGGTTAGTTTAAATCCACTTGGCGCCACTTAGAGCTCTTAGAAAATATGAGGTCATGTCTCATATGTAAACGCCACTCTAGCCTAGAAACACATCATCATCACGAACTGATGAGATCACTTTAAGCAATGCAGTGTTTTTATTTATTGCTCCTTGCATCAAATAAATATTCAACCAACCTCGATCATAAAGGCTAACCCTCATTGCTCAGACTTGTTTTTCTCTGTGAATATTTATTGAGAACATGAATAAACACGAGACCCTGATGTTTGTTGCTGCTCGGTTACTCTAATCCTGACAAGTCAGGTGAATCATGACCTGCTGAGATGTCCCCCTTTGCCCTTCACACACTATATTTAAAGTCACCAACCTATCAGAGAGCAGCTAAGGGATGGTGGGTGGGTTTAATTAGGTCAGATCACAGGTGCCCCTCCCCCTCCAGCATCATCACTACTCCCAGAGATCCCTTCCTGTTCTGTGAAATCATATTTTAGTCTCTAGAGAAGAAAGAAATAAAAAATCTGAACAATAAAGTGACACATTTCAACGCGAGGCAGCACCAGAGGGAGAAGACAGTCAGTGACACGTTGAAACTGAATACTAAACATCAGGAGTCACCTTCCCGGCGTCCACCTATTGTGCTCATTATTACAGTTACTCTAAAGCAAAGTTCATCGTTTCCAGTTTCACACTCACTTAGAATCACAATCAGATGACGCATCAGACACTTTGGTGTCGTTTCAGCAGGAATCGTACCTCCTGATTGGTGGATTAAATAATTGATTGGTTTGTTTGACCTGCTGTTCGCTGAGTGAATGGATGTTTTCACACCAGCAGTGTTTGGTCTGCTTAAATCCAACCCTGCTCTGTTTTCCTGTTTGCTTCATTTGCACAAGTTTTTTTTCCAGACTCGTACCATAAAATAAGTCTTTATGAACGGGTTCTGTTCTAGATTAAGTTTATTTTACCAACATTTACATATTCTAATTAAAGTATCAGGAGTTGCTCTGTTTCCAGCATAAATGACTCACCTGCCTTCAGACGGATTCGCTGGTGAAGAAATATTTCCACAAAAATGACAGAAATTCCAGGATTATTGAAGAACAACCTTCTACTCCGATCGTAAGAAAAGTATTTTTGACAACTAGATCTCATCTTTTATAAAGATTTTTTTATTCATATCATATTTTTTTAAAGTACAGTATATTCAAATGTACAACCATGTTTAAAAACAATCACTTTATGTAGATTTCCCACTTCTTTGAACGCCTCTTTCCCTCTCCTCGTCCACTTCTTGATGAAATTCTTCTTCTGTTGAACGTCTTTTCTCTTTTGATGTTTTCCGTTGTTCGTCTCATCTCACTGATGAACGTTTTCTTCCCAATCTGGTGTTCTCTTTTGGTTTTTCAAGGATTTTCTTTTCCGTCTTTAGATTTTCCCCCTGTTCTTCCAGAAAGTCGACTCTGTATGTCTGATTGTTGCCACGTGGACTCCTGTTGGATCTTTATTTCTTCCAAGATTTTCTTTCTTTCCTTCTCAATCTCACGTTTGGCCTCCTCCACTTCTTCTTCTCATTTTCTAACTGTTCAGTGCGTCTCCTCAACCCAACGAGTTCTCTGTGATTAACAGAGTACTCACAGGTGTGGGTGTGCTCATTCTTTTCTCCTCTAAAGATCTCACATTGCTCTGTCAGTTTTTTCTCTTAGATAGTTATTATCTGCTCTGCTTGAACCCAAAGCTCTCTGGAGTCCGCCATAGCTGTAGTGAGTGTTGCGTGGATCACTGGGGGACCTGATTTTTGAAGGCCATCTCTGAATCTTTACAGACACAAATCAGGTTGAAAGAGTTGGCAGCTTCTCTCGAGCAGAGATTCTCAGGATACCAGTGAAAAGTGTTCCTTTGGTTTTAAAAAGACACTTTATCTAAACAAAACCACGTATGGGTACAGCAGCATCATCTCTTCCTTGTGTGGGAGGGGCCACAATGATCCGCGGTGAGATTGATTACATAATGACAGCTTGGGGAACACAGTACATGACTCCAGGGCCAGAGGGCCGGATAGGTACCAGATCGCCTCGGGGGCCTGCGCCTGTCGATTACGTCACACTAGATGATTGGCTGAACGTACGACTAACGGAAGTTACGTTACCAAGTTTGTAAAAGTTACGTTGACATGTAACGCTGAAGATTTTGATTGGTCCAGACAAATTCGCGGTTGTAGTCCTTCTTCATCGGAGAAATGACTACAACTTCATTTTGAATTCATCTTTAGATTTATTTACATCAGAACTAATCTGGTTACCAGACAAATGCTCTACCAACTGAGCTACTGCCACCCCCATTTAGTTGTGATTCACTTTGTTTATAAAGGAATTCTAATCTGTGATGTTTATAAATCATATATTCTCTGACTGTAAGCTGTTGTTTACACATGTCAGCTCTTACATACCATTTTGCGTCTCATTCACAGTTTTTCCATCCATTCTTTCATTAGAAACCCATTCCATGCATCCAACAGAATAAATCTGGCTGGAGGAACATCGGTGTGGTTTTGTTTTTTTACGTGTAAGACGATGGTTAGCCACCTCTCTAGTCAAGTATACTGTAGGGCAGAATAAACATCAATGAAATGTAAAGTGAAATGCAAAGTAAAAGCGACATGAACGCCAGTAAAAACACCTGATAAAATGATCTGAGTTGGATAACTTATTTAATGAGGACAGTGTTTTCTATGGAGGGAGCTGTAGTTAAAACTTCTACTGGAGGCAGATTGTTCCAGCTTCAGCTTCCAGGGTTCAGCAAGAAGACTGAAGACCTCAAACTTCAGTTTAAATGATGCAGCGCTGCATCATTGTTCAGTCCTCTACGACTAACGTGGCAGGTATAACTTACACTGTATATGGTTTAAAAAAAAAAAAAATCATTGACCAATCACAGCTGTTTGGTCTGCTTATCCTCCTGGACCTGAGCTTTGGTTTAGTTTGGATAAGTACCTCATAAACGGGTCAGTCATAATTTAAAAAATGTTGACATTTCTCTTCAACTAAAAATAAAAAAAATGTGAAACTTGAAAAAAAATCAAGTCTCCCTAAATAATAAAACTGGTCTAATTTGAACAGAATCAAACATTTTAGTACAAAAAGTCTGTGTCATTTTAAGGGATGCAGGGCAGGAGGATGGGTTAAATAAGTTGTTACTAGATGAGCAATAAACGTGTAAAAAGTGGGTTGAGATAATAAAATCAAGCACTATTTTAATAAGCTGCTCTACATGCTGCCTTTTCTATAAATGAAATCATCTTGTTCTTAAGTGAAGTTGATACAGAAAGCTGGCACAGACTCCGTTTTCTGCAGGGATTTGATTGAAATATTCCTTAAATTTAGTTATAAGAAATAACTAACTGAGTTACTAAAATGTCCAAAAAATTGACTAAGAAGACAAATCAATAAGTAATTCTATTTCAGCTTTCATGCACAGTTAACATGCAATGAAGAACAATTGTTTGTTAAAGAAACGTTTTGCAGCCTAGAAAACATTTGAAACTTGGTTTTGTTGGTTCAGACAAACAAATCCGTCCCCGTAGATCTGTGGTCACACGTCTGCAGACAAAGGGTTTCTGGCTGTAGTTCCTTTAGCTCAAGTTTAAATAAATAACTATTCATCTTTTTTTTTCTTGTGCACAAGCTGTAAGCTTGCATCATGAATACCAAAAAATGCTGTTTGTTGATAGGCTGAGTCTTCTGTAGCAGAGAAGAAACAAAGAGGCAGAGATGCATTCAGCAGACAGGCAACAAGCAGGGACAGTGTCCAGCAACATGGAGGGAGACTGAGACATCATGTAGGGAGGGAGACAGACAAATAGAACACACCATAAAAAACTGACAGGACAAACATTTAGAAAGACAAAGATGGACACACATGAGGAGGCAGAGTCGGGACAAGCCGTCTCTCCACGCCTTAAAGACGCTTCGAGGATCTGTTCAGCTTTTAGGGTCCTCTCAAGAGCAGGGAGTGGCTTTAAAGAGACATTTAGGTCATTTTGAGGTGGCGTCCTATCAGTTCTAAGGACCACACCCACCAGGGACATCACCCGAAGTGGGCAGAGTCTAGAAACAGGAAGGAGTCCTCTGACCAAATTTATTTACAGAGAACATTTAAAACAACAAAAGTGGACCAAAGTGCTTGGTCATAAAAGATAAAAATCATTTAAACTAATATTTTTTCATAGACTTTAAAGGATTAAATACCAGAAAATGTGATGTTAATTTGTCACTGATCTGCAGCGGTGTCTCTCTCGATCCGAGTAGCCACGAGTATTGCTCCCTTCAGAGGACTACTTCCTGTAGGGACTCCACCCATTTCAAGTGATGTCATGGGTGGGTGTGGTACAGAACGCCACTTTAACATGACCCAGATCTCCCTGTAAACTCATCCAGTAAAGCAGTAAAAGAAGGAAGCTGCTTGGATCTCTTTCCTTCAGTCAAACTCCTGACCAGGTGAGGGTTGGAACGTAAACCATTAAATGAAGAGCTTGGCCTTTCAGCTCGTCTCCGTCATCACATCAGACCAGACCTACGCCCTCTCACTGTGGATGAAGCCCGGATCTGTCCAACCATCATCACTCAGGAACAAGACACCCAGACACTCAACTCCTCGGCCTGAGGCAGAGACACCACAGATGTAGAAGGAGCGCTTCATCCTGAGCTGAGCTGATGCTCCTCCCAATCAAATATATCCACTTTCCACTAGGTATGCACCATGAACCCTATAGAACGGATGCTATGAAAAATTATTTTTTAAAAGTGGTTAAACAAGCTACACCAGCTAAATTCACTTTGTTGAAAATGCTGCATCTTTATTTGGCAGAGAAACATCCAGTAACTGTCATATATCAGTTTCTCCGACAGAATTTAAGTGAAAGACTTTGTGATGAATCATTTTGGCTCTCCTGAAGATGGTCTACAGCCTCCATCCCCTATGCAGCAGTTTCTGTCTGTAATTACACACCTCTGATTAAGTGCCTGAGTGAATAATGCAACCAGCCGGAGGAGTCCTCTCTGAATCCTGTGGATTTTCCTCCCACCGACTTCCCCCACAGTATGATGCGCTGGGATCTCCCCCCACCGAGTGACCTACAGGCGATGGGAAAACCTGCCATCCAGGATCCTGGACACCCTCCATGGCAACCCGGCTAAAAATAGCACAAAGGTGATAAATAATAAACCTTCTCCCCATATGCCAGACATTTGTCGTGATTCAGATTGCATGACTACATATGCTGGGTGGAAGACTCCTCGGGATATACAGCACGTATTGAACAAGTCACCAATTCGGTATCCAGCATGTTTTAGTTCCTTCCTTGCTCCAACACACCTGATCGATGGTTGAATGACCTGTTCTGTCAAGCTCTGCATGCAGAAGGTCTTTAATCAGCCACTGACTGAAATCTGGTGTGCCGAAGCAGAGAAACCTCTAAAACATGCTGGATACTGGCCCTCCAGGATCAGGATGGACCAGACCAGACCTGAAGTGTTCTTAGGGGTGTTTGTCGATGTGGTTGTGTCGGTAGCTGTATCAGAGCTAGCCAGACCTAACTTCTAAGTCTAGTTTTCATTGCAGGAACACCTCAGTTGTGAGAAAAAGAATCTAAAAAATTCTCTTGAGATGAAATAAGTATTTGATCCCCTACAACCAAGAAATCTGTCTCTCACAAACCTGAGGAGGACTTGTTAATGCTCAACAGAAATGACCCTTTAATGAGTCAGAAGCAGCCCTCAGCCTGGAAACATGTGTCCTCCCATCAGGTATCGTCAGCGCCTTTAAAAGGTGGACTCACACACCTGGTGTCTCACACACCTGGTGTCTCACACACTGCTGTCCACCTGTGCATTGTCAGCTGATCAAACTGACTGACCATCACGAATCTCCCTGTAGCTGATGAATATTAGATGGACACCTGCACCGAGGAGGCCTCCCCCAGCCAGGGCGAAGGCAGGCTGCACACTCAGCAGTGAAGCTGTGCCCACTGAGACCACATCCAGGCTGCACACTTACAACCGTGTGCACGATGCAGCATAACTGTAGGTGGATTTCTTGTAACGCAGAGAAAAATAAAGGCTGCATTTGTCAACAGTTTGGTGTTTCTGCACCAGAGGGAAGGAGGGAGGAATGACGGAGAGAGATTTTTATTCTCAGCTTATATCTGCAAACCTCCAGCTGGATTTCACAGCAGCTGTGTTTTCATTAGGAACTGCTTCGGATTGTATTTTAAATCAGTCGCTGTAAGATCAGGATTTATGGGCTTTCTTCTTTTTCGATGTGTGAGCATGACATGACATGGAAGTGTGGGACTGTCGTGGGTTTGGAATATTTCTGTGCATGTTTAGGACAGTTTGGGCTCAGTTGGCAGCTGCTGTTCAGTCCGCCTGCCAGTTGGAAGGTTGATGGTTTGACCCCGACTTCCTCAACCTAGTGTCATGGTGTCCTTGGGCAAGACACTGAAATCCATCAAAGTGAAGCTCTTTGAGTGGCTCACATTTCGCTTAATCTGAAATCAACAAGAAAATTAAAGCAGCTAGGTGGATTATTTTTCTATGTATCAAAGTTTTCTAAATGTTTTTAATGATATTTCAGGTCTAAACTATGATCTATGGGTTGAGTTCCACAACATCTGTCATTCTGATGAAGACTCCCTTCCTCCTGTAGACCCTTTTGCATTATTTCTGGCTGGTGAATTTTTTCAGCCAATAAAATTCAAATTTCTACATCGTCTGCTTTCTGACAACATGCACACAATTTGAGCAAACCTGTAGCAGTAGGGGGCGCTCTTGTACAGGACGCCCCATATCTTTTTCTGTTTACCGTCTGCCGTCATGGAGGATCCAGTCAGAGCTCATTTCTACTAAACAGTCATCTATTCCCTGACTACTGATTGATTTGTTTTTAATTTTTAAGCATTTCTCCTCATAGAATGGCAAGGTTTGCCAAGGATACGCGTTTATTTTGGTCAAGAACTTTATTTCTGGGTTCAGCTTCGGAGTCCACACTGTCAGAAATAAAGGACAAGAATTGTACCTTTTTTTGTCACTGGGGTGGTACCCTCAAAAGTACAGTTTTGTACCTTTAACTTCAGGGTTGTATCCTAAGGATTTTACATATATTACAATATTTACAAATATTACATATTTGTACCCTTTAGGGGAACAAATTTGTATCCTAAGGTACAGGTGTGACTAGTAAACGGTACAAACTACAAAGGTAAAAATTTGTACCCCCATTTAAGGTACAAAATTGTACCTTTTGAGGGTACCATTTTGAACCTTAACTAGGGGTACACATGTTTACCCTTGTAGTTTGTACCTTTTACTAGTCAAACCTGTACCTTAGGGTACAAATTTGTACCCCTTAGGGGACACATATGTACCCTAAGGAGTATAAATATGTACCTTAAAAGGTACATATTTGTTCCCCTTAGGATATAACCCCCAGTTAAAGGTACAAAACTGTACTTTTGAGGGTACCACCCCAGTGACAAAAAAGGTACAATTCTTGTCCTTTCATTTCTGACAGCGGCAGCATCAGCTCAGCTCGCTGCTACAGAGAGCTACGTATCAGCACAGCAGAGACAGGGCAGTCTGTACAGTGTGAGAACAGGGTTTGTGAACGGTGAGCGATTAAAGGACCATGAAAATGGCTCTGTGGAAGAATGTAGCTGCTTTACTCACTGATTCTGATTGACTTTGTAATTTTGTACTTCTTTTGTTTAATTTTCTGGATATTGTACTTTTGCTGTACTATGTGTCTGTGTAAAATTCTTTGTACTGTTTTCACGCTGCCTTCTTGGACCAGGTCACTATTGGAAATTAGATTGAATATCTCAGTGAGACTTTACCTGGTAAAATAAAGGAATTTATTTATAATTTATATATCCGTAGCCATATAAGCACTCCTTAGCCCCGGGAAGTGCCCCTTACATCACGGGCTGCGCGATTGGCCCGTGCCGGCTTGGGACGGCCCAAAGTTACCAAGTTCCCATTATGCCCGATGGTCAGTCCATCGGTGGTTTAGACCAAAGTGGAAGAGGAACTGTTCATATTTCAGGTCCAGACTTTTGATTTTATTGTGTTTTTGTTTTGTTTTTTGTAGCTACTGGAGCCACACAGAAGTGTTTTGTCACTGTGGAGAAAATAGACGACACAATATGAATTCTTCAGCTTGTTTGGACAAAATATTATTTAAAATAAATGACAATTAAATGCTGTTGAATGTGTCATATTATTTTAAACATTAAGAAAAGACAGGTAAAAATAGATCATGACTGGATCTTTTTTAACCTGTCAGTCAAAATGAAAGTCCAGCGCGACCTCTGCTCCTTCCTTCACTTTGTCCCTCTGCTGTTATTCTGAGTTGCTGTCTGCTACTTTCAGCTGTCTCTCTCTGAGGCCGTTTCACGGTTTCTTCCTGTTTGAACAAGAAAAACAGATTTTCTTAAAAATGAATGTAGGAGTGACTGGAACTCTCCTCCATCCTGCTGAGAACACACACGTGTGTTTACGACGCCGCCGGAGTCACACTGAGTCATATTTCAGCTGTAAAATGTCTTGATGTGGACGATGAAATGAAATGTTTTTAATTTGGAAATGTTTAGGTACTTCTCATTTTAAAAATGTTTTTGCCAAATGATTTGATCCTATTAGAGACTGTTAAACTTCAAGTACAAATATTCTGTTTCAGGGTTTTTCTATTCAGAAAGAAATGTGACCAAATGTTTCTGGTTGAATTAAAAAGAGATGAAACTGAAAAAGGAGGAGTGTGAAACTTCAGCCTCATTAATATGCACATGAACATGGAGTTGGTCAGGCCCCAAACATCACCTTGTCTAAGGCTGGAAGAGAAGCACTGGCTTATTGATGAGTGTGGTGGGATAGGATGACAGCACAATGTGAAACCAGAGACTGTTCACAGGATAAGGTGGGGGGGGGGGGGG
>SSNR01000334.1:666381-679985 GCA_006937965.1 Callopanchax toddi
GGGGGGGGGGGGGGGGCGCAGTGACAGTGGTGGCTGTGGTAGTGTGATTTCACATTTCAACCTTATCACCTAACAAGACAAGCCTGGCTTCAGCACAGGCTCAGGTAGAGCAGGTGGTAAGGTAAGGAAGGAGGGAGGGAGGGAGGGAAAAAAGGAAGAAACAGATGCCGAGCAATCCTATGCCAGAAAGAACAGGAGAGAGAGGAGTGGAACAAGAGAAAACTGAGAAAAAGGGAAGTGGAGGTTGCATTTCAACCCAAAACTTAATTATGCATGTAATGGCAGCAAGAGAAGAAGAGCAGAGAGAACAGGAAGTACCAACACAGAGGGGTGATGGGACAGGTGGAGCAACAGAGATTTCTTAAATAACTGCTGGGTTTACATTTTGAAAAGCTGCCTTGAGGTTCATAAATGGAAATTATAAAAATGATTATCAGAAAAACAAGTCCCTGACGGAGGAGGGTTAGGGTTAGGGCTATGGGGTGACCTAGGGTTGGACTAACCCCACTGCAACACAGCTTTTCACTCCTCCTGTCTTCGTGGTCTGTCCTGATCCGGTGGTGGTGAGTGTGCTACATCTGTTTCACCAGCAGACAAAGCATCACCTCACTCAGTTCTCCAGTAACAAGAGGAAAAACACAACACGACTATTCTACATCATCCAATAAGTCAAAGTGTCACTATTACAGAAGACTGGACAACAAGTAAAATGACCAAAGCTGAACCTTTTATGTCAGTATACCCTACTACAGTAACTCGTACTGTAGCCTACAGTAATGAGGGTGTTGCTATGGTCTGTTGTGGAAGATAAGGAATTGAACCAACAAGCAAAGCTATTGGTTTTCTGTTGTGTCTACATTCCAACCCTCATGGTCTTGATATTACTCAGGACCAAAAGAACAAGATCCTGGATTTAAGCGTGAGAAATGAAGGTCCTCCGTAGGGTGGTCGGGCTCAAAGTAAAGCTGCTGCTCTTCCTCGTGAGGAGGAGTCAGCTGAGGTGGTTCTGATCACCTTCTGCTGGAGGTTTTCCAGGCATGTCTCAGGAGGAGAACATGGAGCAGATCTAGATTTTAGATTCTGTCTGATGATGTTAATCGTCCTCCTAAGTCACGGATGATGCTGAGGAAATAAAAACAATGGCATCATTAGGTGTGTGGTTTAAAAAATCGACATGAACTAAAACAGCTGAGGGTATTGTGGTTTGGCTGTTTGTTTCTCTGCTAAGACAAGTTTTAACAAAACATTTTTGCTTTTGTCAGACCTGTAGGACAAAGGACAGTTGGTGTCCCCAGCATGAGGACGAGGGGTAACAATGCTCCAAAGAGAAGACGTACTTCAAATTTCAATTGAATCATTAGATAATGTGTTTTATCAAATCCATAAGTCGGAAGCTCGACCTACTGGATGCCATAAAATATCAATTTGATCAAAAAATAAACTGAACCTTCACCTCCAACATGAGACAAGCCACACAGCTGCTACAGAGGAATTCTGGGACACAACATCTGACAGTTCACGTTCTGTGGAGACACGCCTGAAGCACTTACAATAATGGACACATAAAAATGGACGTGTCAGTCATCAGCCTGACTTCTGCCCCTCTCTGCACACCCACACGTGTTTACTCCTCACACCTAGTAAAGCACAGCGCGACAAGGAAGACGAGCTTTACAGAGAGTGGAATTAAAATCCAGCCTCGAACGCCCACACAGAAATGTTTTAGCCTGAATGACGCTCACATGCAAACAAAGAGCTGCACACGTACAGCAGTTAGGACATTTTTAGCCCTAACACTTTTACTGCTGCAAACAGCACCTAGAGCTTTTCCATTCACATGCAAATTGTCACCCAGCGATCTATACACACTCCTGATGTGTGTGCACAGGCGGTTGTGTTTGTGTGTCCGCGTAAAAGAAGTGCTGACACTGGGTGAAGGTGTTATCCCACCCTGCTGCTGTTAGTGCTCACTGAAACCAGGCACAAGGACGCAGGATGACACACTGAGTCTGAAGGATTTCATCATCCATGTTTAGGTTGGGTTTATTTATCTAGTAAACACTGATGAAGAAGAGCCCATGAGGGAGGACTAATGCAGTTGTTTCTGTTCCCTTGTTGGCTCAATATGAAGAGCAGCTGAGGCCTCAAAGAGCTCAAATCTGATTTTTCCTCATATATTTATCTTTAGGTGGAAAAGCATTTGGAATCAGGGGGAGAAAATGAGACTGAAATACGAGCCAGGAGTCACTGGACAGATTGTGTGTGCTCTGGCCTGGTGACACCCTGTTACCCCAGAAGGAGCCGGGGACTGTTCCCTCTGTGACCCGACTTTGGATAAGCAGAAGAAAACAGATGAATGGAATTAAGACACTTCCTAATCAGCTAAGGAATACAATGCAAAGAAAACTAAAAGTATGTGAAAAAAAATAACATTCTCTTACAAATAGAAAGGGGAAAATACTACAGTAATACTCCTTTGGGGTGGCATTAGCTCAGTTGGGAGAGTGGCCGGTCTGGTAACCGGAGGGTCACCGGTTCAATCCCCAGCTCTGGCTGGGTTAGATTGTCGTTGTGTCCTTGGGCAAGACACTTCACCCAACTTGCCTGTGTGAATGTGAGTGTGAGTGTGTGTGAATGTTGGTGGTGGTCAGAAGGGCCGATGGCGCAGAATGGCAGCCTCGCCTCTGTCAGTCTGCCCCAGGGCAGCTGTGGCTACAGACGTCTGTCGTAGTTTACCACCACTGGTGAGAATGATTGTGTGAATGAATGATGCAACTCTGTAAAGCGTCTTTGAGTGATCTAGAAAAGTGCTATATAAAACTGATGCATTATTATTATTATTATTATTATTATTATGAACTCACCTGTATTTGTGCAGTGTTTTTAGGGTTCTGGTGGACTTTTACTGGTAAAATAAAAACATGAGGTATTTTCCTGAATCGGCCTGCTGCTTGACGTTACTCCTGTAGCAGAACTCACATAACTTCCTTCAGCCCTCCACAATAAAAGTATCAAAACAAACACCTGAGACTTATAAATGTTGCTGTTCTGGAGTAAAGCCTGCTGTTGAAGCCATTAGGAGTTAGAACGCTCCTCTTAGGTTGTATACAGCTCAAAGCCTCATGACAGAACCTCCTCCTCAGCCTTGTTGTATTGAGGCTGCTTAACCTGCTGCCTGAAGGAAGGAGGGTGAATAAGATGATTGGCTTTATGTCTTGATATAAAATCTGTTCTGTACATATACTATGTATGTACTCACCCTGTACACAGCTCTGTACATAGTGTATTCCATCTACAGTACGTGACGCTGCGTTGTCTTCCTTATTACCAGCTGAGCGTTTTGTTGTGCATGTGAGTAGAGGATGTGCACAGCAGCAGATGAGCTGCCCCCCCCCTGGCCACGGCTACTGGTGAGACTCACTTGAGAGAGTGGGTTGCATTGTGTGTTTACTGTATTGCACTGGCTATGAGAAGCTCTGTGTTTTCCAGAGGGATGATGGGTAGTGGAGTGCAGATGTCCTTGCCTCAAGCTTCATGATCACACGGCGCTGTTTTGGAAGAACTGTTGGCGCAGAGGAGCATCAGATTATGTTTAAGGAGTCTCTTCACAATGCATGGTGGCTCAGTTGGTAGCCTCACAGCAATAAGATTGCTGGTTTGATTCCTTTCTGTGTGAAGTTTGCAGGTCTTCTCCGTGCATGCGTGGGTTTCCCACCTGGTACTCTGGTTTCCTCCCAAAAACATACACGTTGGGTTAATCGATGACTAAACAGGGATTTAGGTGGAAAAAATACAAGTGCTGGTTCTCCCCTTAAAGTCATACAACTATGGGACAAACATGGGTGATATGTTAGTTTGTCAGTCGATCTATAGATCAGTAGTTTTATATGTAAATTACAAAAAAAAAGAACAAAGTTCTAAATCAAATCCTCATGAATCAAATTCAGAGTCACTTTTATTACCAGGCCTAATGGAGTTAATGTGGACATGAAAAATAACACTGGAAAAAATACACAATAAAAGCTCCTTAAAAACATTACAGAAGTGATCGCCCCTTTTAGACGTAATCAGCTGATTACTGTTATGGTTTCCTTCTTTAAATGATTTTTCTTCTCAGTATTCATCCTGACCTTAACACACACAGAACACTTCAGCAATATTATCTTTTATCTGAAATATCTTCAAAAACTCAATATATTGACCAGCTATCGCTCACCTGAAACACCTATATCCACTTGAATGTATGACAAGCGTTGTACAGAAGTATCGGCAAGCAATGGGTTTCTTTTGAGGCGATGTTTGATATGAGCAACTTGGCTGGAGAGAGCTGGGAAATGTCCAAGTACTAGAAAACATTCCTGGCATGATGAGGGGTAAATGTAAAAAATGCTGGTATAGTGTACTGGTGCATACCTTAGAGCACTGACTCTAAATATTATCTGTTGAGACTGAGTGGGCAGCAGTAGCTCAGTAGGTAAAGTGTTAATGTTGCGACCGGAGGGTTTCTGGTTCCAACCCCGCTCCAGCTGGGTCACTTTGTCACCTATAGCCTGTTGGTGGTGGTCGGAGGGTCTGGTGGTACCATGTTGGTCGCTCTGCTTCTGTGGTTACATGTAGCTTCCTGCCATCAGTGTATGAATGACTGACTTATGTAAGGTGCCTTAGTTCATGACTTAAAAAGTGCTATATAAAAATGCATGACATATTTACAATGATTGCCTCGTTTTTTCTCTTCGTGGCGTTGTGATGAACTGACTACCTGTCCAGGGTGACCCCAAGATCTCACCTCACTAAATGAAGCAGTTAAGAAAATAGACAGATGGAGACCCTCCTTTTTCTCATAAAAAATGTTAGAAATACATGATAAACCTGGTAGTTATGGAGGCACATTCAGGGTAAATACAGGGGTACATGAAAACCCTGTAGGTACCCCAGAATTTACTCTGTGAGTATCCTATAACTACTGTATAATCTTGAATATACAGTTGCCATTTGTTTTCTTACAAATGACTGAGAAGAAGAAGAAACAAGCAGGAAACTGTAGGTCTTTAAATGAGTCAATTATAAATATATATGTAAAAACGAGCATATAAATACATTTAAGGGTTGAGCAGAACCTAAATGAGAGACTAGCGGTGAGGAACTGCCATTCATAGAGGCCTGCTGCCCTCTAGTGTCAAACAGCTTCCTGTGTCAAACAACGTGACGACATCTGAGATGAGAATGACTGAAACACATGATGAAAATAATAATATCAGTTAAAGGTGTAAGATATGAAATGTAACAGATAAAACAAAAATCTACTGATTCTAAAACCACTAATCTCCTGGATGCTATTGATGACTTTATATCTGTCAAACTTTACATCCTGTTAGTTTATTTTATCCATGTAAACGTTTGATTATCCACTTTGTTTTAGACATAAAATACAATGACTATAGTTTCCAGGCTGCATAGAAACATGCAGGACTTTAACCAGCAGGCTACTTGAGTCGGGTCAGTTTCTCTCAGCAACTCTTTTCCTGTTTTCCGTCTCTCCTCCAGATGAACTCAGCAGCACCCGTCAGCACCAGCGTGGAGGCGGTTCAGGCTTAATGATTAAGCTTTCACTTCCCATCAGTTCACACACAGACACAGACCAGCCCTTTGTGTGTGGAGCTGTTTGTCTAAGAGTCCACCAGCAGTCAGCCCCCTGACCGACTGGAGGGCGAGCTGAAACCAGTGGACATGGCAGCCATTTTACTGGTATAACCAGAGTCAGGTAAGCTGTGTGTTGTAACTTTAACAGTTTAGGTTTAAAGCTAAAGTTGTTTCTTCTTGTAAAACTGATTCACACTCAACTTTTAGGTCTCGTAACGTTTGAAAAATGTTAATTGGGTCATTTTGAAGTTTTCTATCAGTTATTCTTCCTCTGCAGTTTCTCATCAGAGAGGTCACTTAAAGTGGGCGGGGTCTCTAGAAAACAGGAACCAGGCCTCAGACCGGAGCAATAGGCCATTTTGAAGTGGACAGCCAGTGACGTCACTCTGTATGATGGTGGCAGAAAAACACCATAATAATGCTTTAAACGTCCTCTTCCTGTCAGATGGACTTGGCTGAAACCTCAGTGAGTTTGAGTGTAGTGTGCAGGACGCGGCAGGAGTTAGCGCTGAGCTATCGCGTACTCGATGGGAGCGAGGTCGTGTGGTTAGTAAGTAGGAAAACTGACTTACTTGGAAGTTGGCGTTGAAGCTTGGAAGCCTGGTTTGGAGCTTGCGGCATAGAATGAATGAATCAATGACTGAGTGCTGGCTTTCTGGGTGAAGGGTCATTTATAGAGGAAGTGAAGCCAGAGGGATGATGGGAAGTGGAGTCTAGTGGGAGGAGCGGTCAGAAGAGGCTTCCTCTCTCTCCGCTTGGCTCCTGCTCTACATCTACGTCTCCTCTTCAACTCCTCTGGGATTTTCTGTCACAGTTTGGGTTTTATTTGAGTTTTTGACATGTCAATTAGCTGCTTCCCTCTTAAACAAGCCTCTTGTTGCTATGGCTACACATTATAACAAGTGGCCAAAAAGTTGAAAAACTGCAGCAAAAATCCTCCAAGCATCCCCGCATTCAGACTACGACAACAACAAAAAAACACTTAAAAAAAGCAACGTCTTATATAAGAAAAAAGAAAACTCTCAAAACAAAAAACACTTGTAACAGAAACAAGCTGCCATCCCTGATCTGAACTCTGGTCAGCTGAGATACAATCATAACAAATACATACATTAAAATCATGGACAATAATTATGTTGTTCTGATCACGCGACCATGCAAGACTCAGCTGTGTTTTTCAAAGACACCAAGCTTTTTTTCTACGTGATAAAGATTCTTTATGTGTCTGCAGTATGAACGACTGGAGCACAGAACTCAGGAGACATGAATGTGGGAAGGATGTCAGTTCTTCTACTCTCTACAAGATGTCCAAGAGTGATCCGGCAGCGCCTGTGTGGGTGACTCACCCTCCCACACCAAACAGTTTACCTGAGAACAGTAACTCCACATATAGCACATCCACCACTCAGGTTGCCAAAAAAGAGAACACAGTCAACAAAACAAGGTTGAAATTCATCCTTCCCTCATCGTTGGGTGGCATCACCCACAAGCAGACCAGAGGAACTGACTGTGAAACCATTGACACTAGGATCCAGATCCTTCCCAACGGGACCAGAGTGAGCCCTCCTGGTAAACCCCAGCTGGAGCGTAGAAACTGGAACGATTCACCAGGGAACTCCAGCGAGAACTCTGATAAGTCTTTGTTAAAAGCAAGTCCCACTGATCCATTTAGCCTAGTAGAGGCCTCTCTGCTGAGCAGCATCCACCCTGCAGAGCGGTATGTTGAGAAGGTGGAGGTTTATAAGCAGAATTACTCTTATTTAAAATCATGGCCAGGTCTGCTCAGACTCCTGGCTGGGCTTCAGCTCCTATATGGAGGCATGGTCTTCATATGTGTCATAGCCTATATTCAAAAGGACAGTGAGTGGTCACACTCCTCTGGTAGGACAACGGTAGACCTGGTTCCAGTTACAGAGGGCCTATGACTCCCTTGATTTTAGTGATAGCTGGAGTCTCCTTGATCATAACGTTTTGTCTCTTGGTGA
This sequence comes from Callopanchax toddi, assembly GCA_006937965.1. NCBI lineage: Eukaryota > Metazoa > Chordata > Actinopteri > Cyprinodontiformes > Nothobranchiidae > Callopanchax > Callopanchax toddi. The sequence goes on from SSNR01000334.1 coordinate 674,007, forward strand.
TGGGAATGACGATGTGTTATCGCACCATCCTCCTGGACTCTTCCTGGTGGCCTCTGACGGAGGCTTTGATCAACATGGCGCTGTTCCTCTTCTACATGGCAGCAGGGATTGTATACATCAATGACTTGAATCATGGAGGGCTGTGCTACATGACTACAGTATAAGAATCAACCCTGTCATGGCCAATCTGTGTCGAGTTGACGGCGGCCAGATGGCAGGAACAGCTTTCATCTTCATCAATATGACCGTGTACCTGGGAAGCTACCTGGTGTGCTTGAAGATGTGGAGACACGAAGCTGCTCACAGGGAGAGGCAAAACACAGATGACGAGGTATGATTCTTTTAAAAATGAAAAGTCTGAAGAATGAGAGTCTAGTTCTCACCGTCCAGTGTGTTAAAGGGACATTTGGGTCCATTTGAAGTGTTCCATCAGTTATTTAACTACAGTAAGAAGCATACCCACCATCATTTGTTTAGTTTGCAGATTAGAACCTTGTCTTGCTAAGGGACCAATTTGTCTTTTATAAAGTTCTCTGAATGTAACCCAGGCACTGCAGCGGTTCAGATCTGGACCTCACGGCCCTGCACCTTGGACATGCCCCCTCCCTCTGGACCAGAGACCTCTTGTACCACCCTGGACATGCCCCGAGAGGGCTCCGGTCCAGGAGGAGGGAGCCTCTAACAACTTAACACACCAGTGCCTGGGCCAGCCAAAAGCCCAAACATGTGGTAGGTTGTCTGTCCATGCCTGGTCTCCCTGTTTAATCTCTCACTGACACTTACTGCTGTTGTGTTCCCCTCCTCAGACTTAAACCAAACAACTTCCAAATTACTATGCTACTACATGCCACTGCAGCCTTACAGTATGAACACCATATGCAGTCTCATGCTAAATTGTAGACCAGGGCTGTTCAATAGGCAGCCCTCGGGCCATTTGCAGCCCATGACCCACATCTTTCTGGCCCTGCAGCCATGTACGAACTTTTTGCATGGCCTGCACATGCACGCACTGACTAAACAGTCATTTTAAACCAACAAATCATGGCTTGCTGGTGCCGGGATTTGAACCAGGTGGGAATGTAAGTTATAGGGTTTTTTCAGTCTTTCAAAGAAAATATATTAAGAGCTGAATTATATATATAGAAGGTACGGCTGGAGGGTCAGAAATATATATATAATGCTGTATTTACATATATTACACACGACAAGCTAAAAAAGCCTGCCTTTGATCAATCCCTGAGCAGCAGAGGGCAGCCATTTTTACAGCACCCATTGGGCAATTGTTCAGAATCTTCCCCAAGGATACTTTGAAACAAGACCTCCTGGGGTTCAAATCTCCTGATCAACAGATACCATCTCCACCCTCCTTCGCCACAGCCACCACATGTGGAGGCGTGTTACGGGGAGGAGTCTGGTATTCCCTCATCAATGGACTCATGTGTGTCAGACATCTTCATTTCTATGAATGATGTTTTCATCATTCAGTAGAAATTCTACACAAGTCTTTGTACTTGAGGCTCCTGTTGTTGGATTATTACATTTGCTGTTTTGTGTTTCTGAAGATTTTTTTGTTGATTTATTACATTTTTAGTTTCAGGGAGACTTTCGTCAGTCCATCCCAGAAACCACCTCAAAAACAAAACACATATCGCTCAAGAGTAAAACGGAAGAATCTCTAGTAAAAGACGAAGCTCTTCCTCCTGATGCCCATAAAAACCCAAGTGACTCCGAGCAGAGCGACAGCCTCCAGCCATGCTCCCAACATACACATCATTGCAGACTACATATTGTAAGTTAAAACACAATTCTTTCAACCACTGGAACCACTAGAAGTCCAATAAATGTACTTTATGACAACAAAAAATTATTTACTTAGACATCATTGAAGCAATATAATATAATAATAAACAATATAATAACCCATTTTATTTTTATTATAATTTATAACATATGTAGTATAACAGTAATAAAATAAAAAGTCACATTTATCTGTTTCTTCCCCCAATCCTAACTGTAAACAGTTCTAAAGGTCAGGGGTCAAACTAAAACTTAGGTCAACTCCAGAAAGATTTCTCTCTCTGAGTATTAAATATTCTATAAAAGGACTGACTGCTTCAGCTAATCTGACCTGGACTGGATGCAACAGACTGAATAACATCTCATGATGTGGAAGAAAAAAAATTACAATTACAATTAAAACCTTCACACTAAACTCCTCAGCTTGCTGATTTGTAGTGGGGGAAAATAACTTTTAGATAAATAAATACACAAATGACCTGCCACAGAGATTTAAAAGTTTGTTTGATTATATGATAGAACAGCTTGCCATACAAGCATCAAATGAATTCTGCTAAACAAACTTTCCGTCAACTGATTAAAACCAAATGGGCGTCTCTTTAGACCTCTGCCTTATTCTGAAGTAGTGGTTGATGTAGAAGCTTCAATCTGTTGTCACTATTTTAGTAAAACGTTAGCGGCTAAGCTAAACATGCTAAAGCTTTGGAAATCGATCAGGCATTAGTGTATGAACGGTGGAATTTTAAACCAGACGTCAGTACTGTGAGGATTCAGAGTGTGTGTACTACGGCTAAATAACAACAACTACTACTACTACAACTACCAATACTACTACAACACAAGTAAGTTAACGCCATCGGCTTTCTCTCCCGTTCTGATCTGTTTAGCTCTGCTCCACTGCAGCCTACAGTCGAGTTGCGCGCTTTGTCTGTTAAATAAAGGTTGCAGGGGAAATAAAGTTGTGCGACTGGTGACCACATAATCACGCGACAACGAATCAATGACGAAATTCGTTGCCAACACATTTTACCATCAAATTTTGTCGACTTTATCAATTCGTTGTTGCAGCCCTAATTACAAGTACAGGTGAATCAAATCATCGTAATCACATTCATGCATCCTATTGGCTATCGCTAAACCAATTTGATCTGATCAGGAAGTATCTTCAAAATAAAAGCATGACATGTGAGAGCATAAAATACACAGCTCAACAATAATACATAGCTCAGCAGTTAGGCTTTTATTCTGAAGGGCATGTTTTGGTTCTGCAGACAGCTCTTTGCTTTTGCTGCATATTGATTTTGCTTCTGCTCTAGGTTTTTGGTTTTGAAAGAAAGTCTCAATAGGAGGAGCTTGTCAGTGCTTCAATCTCATTGGTTATGAGGTTTTGGAGTAGTTGGCTCCATATGTATGGCAAACAACTAGAGCCACCTACTCTAAACTTGCATAACCAATGAGATTGAAGCACTGATAAGCTCCTCCCACAGAGCCTGACTACTGTTCATCCCTCTAGGTAGTTTATTGATAGCTTCAATGGTAACTTCTTTGTTACATTTTCATTTGTTAGTCACTTTGGATAAAAGCATCTGATAAGTACATAAAGATTATAAAGAAAAGCATTTTAAGAAAAGTCATAAATTCTGGGACACACGTCTGGTAATTTAAGAGATTTACAATAAACTGAAAATGCAAAGGGGATTAAAAAATCAGAACGTTCTGACTTCTGGTTAATGTTTTTTTAATAGCAGGCAAATGTAGAGCATGAAGAGAGAACATAAGTTATTTGTCTTCATGTAATCTCCCTTCATTGTAGGAAGTATCCAGAGGTCAGCCGTGCAGAGGAAAGAGAAAAGTACAAAGCTGTCTTCAACGACCAGTACGAGGAATACAAAAGCCTTTACAAAGACATCATCTCCACTCTCAGGACGTTCAGGGAACTGGATGCTGTTGTGGACCAACTTCCCAGAAATGGGAAAAGTTTAAAGGTGAGATACATGAACTCCAGCCTCTGTTTAACCAAATAAAGCATAATTCTGAGTGTGAACCAGGAATCACTTCTTACATATTCTTACAGGATCAACAGAGGATCCAGAACATTCTGGAGATCTATCAGCAGAAAAAGAATCTAAGTTATCAAGGTTGTTTAAAAGGACTATCGAAAAATACTTTAAATATTTAATCAGTGTGTACTGGAAATTTACTGTTGGCAAACTATGAGTCCACCTGGTTAAACAGTCCACTCTTGCTAATTTTGCTGATCTCATCATAAACTGTATGTTTATAAAAAGTATCTTAGAAGTTTACTATCCAACTATTTTTTGTTAATGCAGTTATTAATAGTGTCGATGTAGCATATGAGCTAACCAGTCTGCTGGTTTGTGTTATGGGTGGCTGTCAGAGGAGGAGGATTCCCAGTCTGTCCGGCGGCGGTTCAGCACCCTGGACAGCGGCACGCTGGGATCCCCAGCACAGCTGCTGCAAATTTAGATTAATTAGGGCTCGTCAGCAGGCAGGTTGAAAGACGGAGGCGATCAGTACAGAGTGGGTACTGACGTCCCCCTACTAGGCTGTGGAGTCACAGAGAGGCAGAGTAAAAAAATAAACTAGTGTTTGTTTTAGTGCAGGAGTCTGCAGGAGATGGCGTTGGCTGGTGAGTGTGTACATGCTGTTTTTCGTCCCTCAGTGTGATAACACCATTATGTGCTGCAGGTGTGAGCGAGCAGCCCAGGGAGTGACCGCCCTGGTCGCGCCAGGACGCTGCTGTTTTGCCTGTGGGGACTTCCTCTTCTCCTGGTTTTGTCTCCAGCACAGTGGAGCAGCGCTGCAACCTCCAAGTATGGAGAGAAAACAGTCTCAATATATCTGTGCGTGTGTACTATTTGATTTGTAACTTGTGTTAACCTGTCTGTGTGTAACTTTGGGTAGTTGTAGCTGTACAACATGATTTGTAACCCGTAAATTACATTTTGTGTGTAACTTTGTGTACTTGTAAATGTGTCTTTAAATGCACACACAAATATCAACAAATCATAATTACAAAAAATATTTAAATACACACAAATAAAAATTACACAAACATTTAAATTCCACACACAGATTTTTTACCTTCAACCTCACAAATCTAATAATTACACCTACAAATAGTTAAATACGTGTGTACAAATCACCGGTTACACACAGACAAAACTACATTTACACACAAATCAGTTTACAAGTGCACAAAGGGTTTTGAGACTCCTTTCACGCTTCCGGGAGCTCCACAGATTCGTGCGTAAGTGGTGCGTTTAAATGCTGGTGGAAAGCTGGGTCATTTGAATTTTCTTCAGAGTCTAGTGTCTTCCTTCAATACCTTTTGCCAGAGGGGCATAGACGTTTTTCTGTGTAATAAATAATATCTCAGCACACCTTAGTTCTAACACATATATCTTTATTTACTTATTATTCTATAAATGTTTATATAGGCATATATATGCATGTATAAGCCGTATAAATGTATTTAAACAGTTAAATAAAACGACCACTAGGTGGTGTAAAGGTCTGTTGGCTGATGAACACAGGCAGCCTCAGCCCTGAAGGCAGCCAGAGGCAGGAACACAACGATGGCTGGGAATGGCGGTGGTCTCCTCTGAAGTAAGTACAAGTTACAGCTGCACTCTTTGCTAGCTGATTATAATCATACAGCCTGCCATGATTTTTAGATCATTGACCGTCCACCTCACATTTCTCTGTTAGCAGGAGCTAATGTGAGCTGAGCTGAGCTAATTTAGCAGTTGGTAGCTTTTATTTAATCTTTGTATTTAGTGTCAGTACGGTTTAATTTGGCATTTTCTTGATCCATGAGAGTTAATGATCACCAAGCTAAGCTCTTTTTATTATGTAAATGGCAACTTGTGTAGCCCTTAGCCACGATCAGGAAAGTAGGAAGCTACCCCACCAAGTCGAGTTTTGCTGTTCTGTCTTTAATGACAAAACCATTTAATGACCCATTTAAAAAAAAAAAAAGTCAATCACACACATGCTTACAGTAAAATAGTAGCCTATAATGTAAACGAAAAAGTAATGGCATTGTTTCCCACTTCACTAACAAGTTAAACTTAATGCACTGTGAATTTGATGATGCTCACAGCCAAAATAGGTATAAAATATCAATACCAGAGGGGCAACCAGTTACTGATTTGGTAC
>SSNR01000335.1:9288-22018 GCA_006937965.1 Callopanchax toddi
CTCTGCTCAAAATCAACACCTAGGAAATGGGTTATTTTACCCATGTCTTTCATGTTGAATCTAGATTTTAGCGCTTCTTTTGTGTAGTTTAACACAGTGTCATCGCTTGCAGCAATAATTAGGTCATCTACCCATACCATGATATGTACTTTTTCCTTGTCAGTTACTTTGCTGTAAACACAAGGGTCAGCTGGATTCTGTTTAACCTGTATCTCACATAAGTAGTCATGCAACATTTTGTTCCAGTTGCGACCGGATTGTTTTAAGCCATATAGCGATTTATTGAGTTTACACACTAACTCGCCACCATCTTTAGAGTCTACTTCAAAGCCTTCGGGCTGTTCAATGTATATGTCATAATCAATAGGCGCATGAAGGTAGGCTGTTTTCACGTCCATTTGGTGTATAATCAGATTATCTTGTACTGCTTTCTGTGCTAATATGCGTATGCTTGTTGCGTTCACTGTAGGTGAAAAGGTTTCATTGTAGTTTACACCCTTCCTCTGACTGTACCCTTTAGCAACAAACCGCGCCTTGTATTTGTCTGTTCCATCACTGTTTTCTTTTATTGCATACACCCATTTACCCCCCACTACATCTTTATCCTTAGGCAGGGTGGTCAAGGTAAATGTTGAGTTGTCATTCAACGACTGCATTTCTTCCTTCATAGCTGTAAGCCATTCCTTAGCGTTTGCTGATGTTACAGCTTCAGTGTAAGTTTGAGGTAGATTACACATTATCCTGTAGCAATAGTCAATGCCGGTTTCGTCCTCATCAAACCCATAAACGTGGTCACCATAATAATCTGGCTCCTTTCTCAGTCTAATTGGATAGCGTCTACCGAGAGGGGTTTCGCTTTGTGCCACCCTTTCATTTTCTTCTTTTACTCTGCCAGATCCACCCTGTGTGGTAGCGTTACTCGTGATAGCTTCTTGCTTTTCTGCTTGTGTACCATAAGATGAGGTCTCTACGGGTTGTTTTTCTTTGTGGATCACAAGATCATCATCTTCTGTATCAGGCATTTCTCTGTTCTGTCTGGAAACAAACTCTACAAGTCTGTGCTTTTGTACTCTCCGACTATGGGGATAGTAAACCATGTAGGCTGGACTGTTCTTGTCATACCCAACAAACACACCCTTCTCACATCTGGAGTCTAACTTCCCCTTTTGTTGCTTGTACGTATAACAAACCTGTCCGAACTTCCTCATCCTCGCCATGTCTGGTCTCTTCCCCGTTATCATGAAGTAAGGAGTTTGTTTAATAAGTTTATTATAACATCTGTTCCTCACTACCATGGCTGTTTGGACAGCATAAGTCCACAGTGTTTTTGGCAACCCACTCTCAATTAGCATACATCTCGCCATATCAAACAAAGTTCTCCACCCACGTTCAGCGGTCCCATTTTGATGTGGTGAATAAGGGGCTGAGGTCTCGTGCCTAATACCACTTCTACTCATTAGTGACCTGTAATCCTTTCCTGTGAATTCCATCCCGTTATCAGACCTCATTCGTTTTACTTTACCATAGGGAGCCATATCTGCCAAAAACCTTTCAGTGGCTTGTGTAGTGTCACTTTTGTTTTTCAGGAAATAAACAAAGATAGCACTAGAATAGTCATCTGTAAAAGATAAGGCATACTTATGTCCCTCTAGAGACACTGGAGTGATAGGACCGGCTAGATCCATGTGAACTAAATCTAGTGGTGCTTTGGCTCTTGTGTCTGGCTTTCTGTTTCTGGTTTGAATGAATTTACCTTGAGTACACACCTCACATGGAACACATTCTTTATCCTCATCTATAATATCCATTCCCACAACAACGTTTTTTAATTTCTTTACATCTGCGTAATTGCAGTGACCGAGGATTTCATGCCAACTATGTAAATCAAGACTTTTCTTACATTTATCATCAAGGTCATTCTCTGATGTGTGCAGATAATACAGTTTATTGTGTACGTGTATGGGGAATTTGGTACCGTCTTTATGGAGTAGAACGTTCTCCCGTTCCTTGAAGACCAGTGTGGCTCCGCTGGAGGTCGCTGCTTTCACGGAGAATATATCTTGTGGGTATGAAGGGATTGCACAAGGCGTTCCTCAGAGTCACCTGGTAACGTCGCCCCCTGCTGTCCTTCAGCCATACTTCTGCGTCGCCTCGGCATTTGGCCACCCCGGTGTTCCTTGATCCGTCAGCCAGTTCCACACAATGCGTCTCGGCTTTGAAGCTTTTGTCAAACCGTTTAAACTTTGAGAAGTCTGTGATAATGTGTGACGTGGCTCCCGCGTCGACCATCAGGTCCGTCCTCCTGATATCTGGTACCCTCGACTCCGCCTCGTTTAGTCGGAATGCGTACTCCTCGCTCTCCACCTCCTCGGATGCTCTCCGTGCATTGTCGCGCCGTTTCCTCCTGCAGCTTGCGGTGTTGTGTGTGCTGTTCCTGCAGTGATTACACCATCGTTTCTGCTGACATGTCCGTGCTCTATGGCCCCTGGTGCCACACTTGAAACATACGATGTCTGGGTTTTCTCTTTTGACACCTGCTTGTGTGTGCTCTGCGCCCACATGCGCTCTCGCCTTCATTATATTATCATCCAGTGCAGATGCATGCATGTGTTCCACATCTTCATAGCTACGTAGTTTTGTCTTAAACTCAGCGAATGTCATTTTGTCATCTTTCTGAGTTATGTGGATAGCAAACGGCTTAAACGATTCTGGTAGTCCTTTTAGAACCATCGCTATTAAAAGGTCATCGCTGAGCGTCTCACCTGCGCTCCTCAAGGCGGTGATCGCCGTTTCTGCTCGGATGACGTATTCCGTCACATTCTCTGCGGGCATCTTTTGCAGGGAAGTCAGCTCAGTATACAAGTTTATGATTCTGGGTTTCCCCTTTCCAGCGTAGTATTCCCGGAGAATCCCCAACGCTGCACGCCCATCGTCAGCTGCGTCACGCATTATCAGAGACAGGCTCTTGTCATCCAGGAACTGAATGAGCTCCGCGTAAGCCTCCGCGTTTTTTCCGTCGTCACCATCATCATCATCAGGTTCATTTAGGATAGTGTCCTTCAATCCTTGTAGACAAAGGTGGCCGAAGAATTTCGTCTCCCACAATTCATAATTCTTCTCATCCCCATCAAACACGAGCCTTGCCCAACGACTGCTCGGCACAACGTCTTTGTCCCTCTTGATCATGCTGTCCAGCTCTCAGGTGTTTCAGTAGAAACCCACCTGGTAATGTTCCATAAAGGCATCCTGTTCTGGGCCCATAACCTGTTGGCAGGTCAGTATTACACAGCGTTTCTGTTCTAAGGAAAAGAACACAAGCATACTGCTCATTCATGTGTGCGTGAGAGCGCACCGCTGGCGTCTCCACTCCTTTATTGATACACCGGTGTCACATCACCCAATCAACACAGTCACATGATCACGTCTTGTCAGAATGAATAATAAAAACAAAAATCACATCAGGGTCACAGTAGTAAAACAAAAAATGAATAAGAGCATACAGTTCACCATAAACCAAATATATATATACAAATGTTCAACATAAACAATACCTACAGAATAAAACATTGAAGACCATCCTGAGAGATTTTAATTTAGTTCTAAAACTGTGTTTTAAATTTGGAGTCTAAAAGGTAAAAACACACTCTGAAGTTTTATTGTATTGATGATTCTTCTTATCATGGCACTAAATGTCACCATGTTGACTTAAGTGAACAGTTTGCTCACTGCAGTTAGTTAAAGCGGCACTGCTAAGAGTGCTAAAAACTACACTGGTATGTGTGTATTTCAGATCGGTAACCTCTTAAAAATAGTATTCTCTTTCTGAAATGCAGAGGATGTGGTCCTCTAAGCTCCACTGACTATGGACATTCTGCTCATGCTGAGGTCTGCAGCTGAGTCTGACTAAGCTGAAATGAAGAGCAGCACCTCCAAATCTGAGGTCTTGGTTCTCGAAAGGGTTGATTGTCAACTCCGGGTCAAGGTAGAGGTCTTTACTCAAGTGGAGGAGTTTAAGTAAATGGGTTATTGTCCATGAGTGAGGGAAGGAGGGAGCAGGAGATTGACGGGTGGATGGGGGCAGCATCTGCAGTGATGAAGATGCTGTTGTGGTGAAGACGGGGCTATGTCAGAAAGTGAAGCTCTCAATTGTTCCAACTCTCGCCTATGGTCATGGACTGTGGGTAATGACTGAAAACACAAGGTCGTGATACAAGTGGCTGAAATAGGGTTTCTCTGCAGAGCTCAGCCTTGGAGATAGGGTGAGGAGCTCAGGCATTTAACTAATTTAAGTGTTTTTAGGCTGTGCAGGAAGGATCTTCTGTAGCGGTCTGTGCTGCAGCAGATCTGAAGAAGCCTCTGACTGAAGACTTTGTTTTTGAATCTGGGCTTCAGAGCTGACATTGTCACAGTACCATTACACCAACATCTGGAGGTTTCAGCCTCTTAGAGCACCTTCTTCATGCTATTTCAAGCTCTTTGTTCTAAAACACACATCGCTCTAACTCCACTGTAATATTACACACTCAACACAAAACAAACGTGTAGCTGCTACTATGATTTATCTGTAATATTCAGTGAATGCACAAGTAACAGAAACTCAAATGACAAAGTTTAAGCTGGCCCTGTACCTTTAGAATTAAATATGTGAACAACTAGACATTATATTATTCTAACTAGTACTGGTCTTAAGGGAAGTCTAAAAAGTTGACTGGGCTATAGGCAAAGAGCACATAAGTATTATTCAAAGCCTTTTCATTACAGACTGCATGAAGAGATGTGACGCATATTTTTTCACTAATACACGAAGCAAGTTTTCCATTTTCGACTGTGGAAAATTAGAATAATGAATACCGTGTACTAAGATGGACCAATGTGAAAAGGCTATAATGAGTCATTTCCTCACAGCCAATGAAGTGTCAACAACCCCTTAAAAAAAACAGACCACAGAGCCTGTAAAAATAATCTCTATTGAGAAAGTGTTAATTAACGCAGCTAAGATGCTGCAGTGAAGAGCAGTAGTGGCATAATGGCCTAACATTTGCAGAGAGCACAAGAAAGTAATGAATGGCGAGGTGTGTGAATCAGTGCATCTTTAGCTACCTCTTTGTGATCAATGAGCCCACAGCAGACATCTGTCTTGCTAAGTATTGCTGAACGGGTGCAGCTTTCAAACGATGAGGACCTAATGTACAGCAGTGCAGGGTGAATACAGTGGTGCAAGGAAGGAACTGCTGATTGTACGTCCTCTTGTGCCTGACTCCAGATGTGGAGTTACAAAGCTCATAACATTTACACTAGTGCAAATCTCAAACGACAGCTGAACCACTGCAATTAGAGAGGAAAGATTGGTCTACAGTTTTAAAATATCTTTCAGATACCGGTAAATATTATTTTCATGCTTTATAACACTGCCCAAATGTATTCATATGTCTCCATGGGATACAGTAGTAGGTTGCATTAATGAAAGTGATGCATCATTTAAATCAAACACATCTGCCTAAATTTGTTCCTGCCTGCAAACAGCATTTTTTTTACCACAGTAACATAAATATGTCCATAATAGTCACATGTTGCTACATTTATGTGGTCATTTATTAAAATGTTGACCTCACTGAAGTCTTACCTGATCCCATGGACAGATGATTCCTCCAGAAAACATAAAAAGGTAACCCATTGTAACCAGGCAAGCCCAGATGACCAAGGAGAAAATGCGCAAAAGCTTCTTGAAGACAGACTCAATGCAGACGAGCACAAAGACTGCTAGAAATATAGCCAGGGTGGTGGGCACAGTGATGACAAAGGCCACATGGTCTGCAACGCTCTGGGAAAAAAAGACAAAAATAAAATGCATAAGGGAGAGACCAGGAAACCTGTAGACAAACAACTGAAAAAAGATCTTTTTAGAAAATGGAATAATGTTTGGTTTACAACTATTTCTGAAAAGTCCTAAAAGCAAATGCTGGTAAATATAATGAGCTGGGCTGTGATCACGTGATAGATTATTGTGCAACTCAAAGAGAAAAGGATGGTGCATGAAAACATCAGGAAAAGATCTGATAAATATAATTGCATCTAGATTTATTACAATCTCATACTGTGCTTTCCCCCATCTTTAAAATGTAGTTTATCAAATATACAGAATAATTATATAAAACCTTGCAAGACCTGCTTTATACAGAAATGTAGTTCCTAAATGACTGAAAAGAATGTTTTCTTGTTCAGAGTTTAGAATTAAAGACTGAAGAATAAACAAGAAATCATTTAGAAATGATCTCATTCTTTTATATACCAGTTATTGAGGATAACCTTGTCCTACAGACAAAAAAGTCTTCCTCAGTACCTTAAAAAGCTCTCACTGCTGACCTCTAGCAAGTTGAAGCCCCATTCATAATAGATTTGCTACAGCTTTCTGGTGCACACTTTGATATGAAGGATTAGATGAAAATTTCAGCAGTTTCATCAAGAGACAGGAGGATGGTGAGATGAGATGCATGTGCTGGATTTCATTCAAATGGGTGTGATGGGGGGATGAAATGTTTTAAAAATTTAAGATTCAAATTCATGTATATCTCATTACATGCTAGAAAATGTCTTTTAATTCTCTTAAAAGCTGATTTTTGAAAGATAACAATCATCGGAGATTTTATTATGTTAGTTAGCTACAGACACTGGAATAATAACATATTTTCTGGACTGATCTTCTGAATCAGAGGACACTTCTCTTTGTCCTTCTGTTTTCCTTTCGTCAACTCCCATCCCATCCTATTCTGTGTCTTTTTCTCGTGCACGATCAATGCAACGGGACATGAGAGGATGTTTGTGACGGCAGAAAGCCACACACAGTTTGTCTCGCCCAGAGCGGGCCTTCAAAACAGCAAAGGATTTAGGTCAGCCATCCGAAAGGATGGAGGGATGAAGGGATAAAAATGAAAGGCAGCAAAAGAAATAAGGAGGGTGAGAGACACGAATGAGAAGAAAGAGGGGAAGAGGAAGGGAAAAAGGACAAGGGAGCAGCCATATGAAAAACAACAACAACAAAATGTTGTATCCTAATAGAGGATTTATACATTTTAAACCCAAATTTAACTTATTTATTTTAGTCTCACTCATTCAGGAATTTTTCATGTTTTCCACGAGTGAAACTAATTCTATCACATCAGACATAATGTCAAAATCAGCTGATGAATTATATTTTATATTTTAATATTAAGAAATGTAGCTGTGTATATGAGGGTTAAAGAATAATTTTTCACCCACTGTGGCTTCTAGAAAAAAAAAAAAGCCAGACTGTTTATCTATGTTGTTTTTATGTCTACAGAAAAGGAAAACAGTGTTTTGACTGCAACATTTAAAAATGCATTTTTGCCCAAATTGCTTAGTGGTACTAGTGTGTTGAATAGAATTTAATTATAAGATAGGGTTTATAGTATCTCTCCTAAGACAGTCTCAGTTGATTTTTTTTTATCTCCTTATAAAGCTTCTTAATATTTTGAGGCATAAACACCTTCTATTTGCAAAGTTTAAGTATTTTCCTATAAAATAAAGAATATTTCTAGAATACAAATTAAAAAAAATGCTGAACAAAGTAATTTATAGCCAAAATAAGTTAAGTGTATGTTTTGTGCACCTCTGTGGACCAATTCCTATTTATTAGCAGAACTGTAAAAAGACAAATCAAAAGAAAGGTATTTCTCTGAAGCAGTAAAGTTGTATGAATAAATAAACCAAAAATATTATTTTTCAAATGTTAATACTTTTATTTGAGGTTATTTCAACAAGAGCCTTGCTTTTACTGCTTTGCATTTTCAGGGTTTTATTACAAGCCTGTTAAAATAGTGACAGAGCAAAAGCAGCCTCTCCTCTGCAGTTCAGTCAACCATCAGTTCAAACAATAACTAAGCCCTTTATCCTCCCCCTTCACTTTTATCTCACCCTTCACTTCACATTAGAGCTGTGATGAGGACCACATGCTGGGGGAGTCTACATGTGGGTGCATAAAGGTATTGCATGAGCGTATGTGTGTATATGCATGCAAGTTAGTATTATAGGGATTCAGCTCACTTGTAGAATATGCAGGCTGTCTGTGCACCCACTTCCACAGCTGTCCACACACTAAAGAGCTTTACGTCCCATATGGATTTCCTGCATTAACTTTAATTAATGTCCCATCAAGGACGTGCATTATATATATACTGATATACAAATCTATACATGTGCATGTACTGCCTGGGTTGTTTGGTCATTTGCGTTGTGCATGCATGTGTGTTTGCATGTTGTGAATGAGCAGCTTACCAGCCCTGAAGCAAAGAACACAGTCAGCAAAGCCAGGCAGGCTCCCATCACTATGAGGAGCAAAAACACAATGAGAGGATGCTGCTGGCTCATACAGTAGTAGGATTCATAAAGCCAGTCTGGGGTTTTTTTCCTCTTCTCCTCACCACCTCCTCCTTTATCCACTTCACCAGACACCCCTGCCCGGTCAAGGAGATACCGCTTCCTTCTCATTGCCTCTTGCCACATAGATCTTGGAGTCGAGAGTAAGGAAAAGGAGGGAGGGAAAGCAGAAGAGGAGGAGTTGGTTACTGCTGAGGCAATAGTAGTTTCCATCATAGAAGATGAGCAGTTGCTGTTCTGTTCTATTTTTGTGATGTTGTTCTTATTGGGGACCCTGGAGTGAGAACTCCTGAGCTCCAGTTTGCTCCTCATATCTTCCTGCGCCTCCTCTCTTAAGTCCTTTAGCCGGAGACAACTGAAGGCTGAAGCTGAGTCTGAGTCAGAGGCAGCGTGCGCTGGCTGGAGAGGTGGCAAGAACGCACCAAGCGTAGAGCGCAGCATCTTCCTCGTTCTCCCCCTGCCAACATGTTGGGGTGGAAAATGAAGGGAAGCACAGGCACAGAGTGCTCTTTAAAGAGAGAGAGAGAAAAGTGGGAGGGAAGTGAAGGGAGAGGGGAGGGAGAGAGGGCTAAGGGGGAGGGGAGGAAGGAAAAGAAGGTGCAGGGCAGAGAGAAGTCAGCCAGAGAAACAGAGAGATGAAGCAAGGGAAAAAATGATGAGTTTTGAATATTGAAATTAGAACAGTAATATGTGCAATAAATGTGTGAATGTGATTGGAACCAAGACTAAATAACAGGTTAACCCCAGAACAATTTACAAGCACAATTTCCAGTGAGAAGATCAGCTTCATTTGATTTTGCACATGCACAACTACGGGTAAATGCCAGATTTACTTACAAAAAACAAACAAACAAAATACTCTTGCTCATCAAATGTGAGCTGGTATCAGAAAAAAAAATTCAGGGCTTGAATGTGTCGATGAGGCTAGAAACAGACTGTGGAGTGAAAAACAACAAGAAAAATATGACCACATGGCATTTATTTAATTACATACATACATATTTAAAGGTGCTGGAACAATCTGTGCTTTTAGAAGAGAGAAATAATTAAATGTCTTTCAGAATTCTCTAACTCTTGAAAAAAAACTGAATATCAATATCAGAATCATAATGCAGCCAAGGGACTCTAATGATGACTGTTTTAATATTTCACACTGCAAAAATCTGGCCAAGTAAAGGGGAAAATGTCTTTTTTGTGTGTGTCTTAACAGTTACCCTATTTATCAAAATTCATTCAACTATTACAAAGGTAACAACTGACAATCTCTGGAAACAATGCTCCTTCTACAAAAAAAAAAAAAAAAAGATAAAATACCTCTGCAAATAAAACTGAACCAAACGTGATTGTAGCACAACATTTACCCTAAAAACAGAGATTAGATATATTAGTCCTAAACTAGCTGGAACGTTCTATCTGCTAATTTACAGAACATCACGTATCAACAGGAGGTGTTGCTCAAACAGCATGTTAGCTCAGCAGCAGTGTCAGGCACCATGCAGAGCTATGGGTCGTCTGAGCTGCAGAGAGTTCTGTTGTTAGAAATAGATTAAAAAACAGAAAATAAACGGGTATATACTGAATAAAATACAAGGCATACAGAAATACATGAAACCTGGAAAGCAAGTGTGTCTCTCACCTATATGTAAAACTGTCAGATGTGGCTAATTACAAATGTTACACACAAAAAATAACAATCATTTTAGAACAAAAACAGTAACAAATAATTTAAATGAACTATTGCATTGCATTCAGTTGTAATTCTTTCTTTTTATCTCACACTTTCCATTAGCTCTGTTCTTATCTATCGTCTGTTTTCTCATGGGAGAAACTTGGCCTTATTAGGAGCTCAGTTTTATCTCACAGTTTAAATTAGCATCCTTATCTACCTTTTTTTCATTTTATTACTAATCTGACTGTAACAAAGGCCAACTGTTTACCAACAAGCATAACATCATATACCCAGCAGAGCAAAAAGTACAAAAAACACACAGCAAATAAACTAACACTAAAAATGTGTCATTAGGAAGCCTTTTAACTTGTGTTTATTCTGCAGACATTAACAGTAACTATCTCAACTTGGGCGATCAGCCACATGAACAAAACATGGACAGAGCTGCTATAAAAGCAGAGAAGAGCTGCTGTGGAAGCCTGAATGTCCAAAAATGGAAAGTTTGCATAAAAATGTGGTTTTTCAGCAGCATCAATTTTTGGAAATGGAATCATATGAAAAAAATATCACTCTATAATGCACAAGGGGTGTGGGGTCATAACTGCAAATATTTATGACACATTTCATACACTAACACGTGTTTTGCCCTCATTCTGTCATCCTTACTTGCACTGCAGTCTAGGCAGTTTCGGCTTGTTTTTAGCACCCCCTAGTGTCAGTTTTAAATCACTGTTGTAAAAACAAACTGTGTTGAACCGTTTTTTTCTAAACATGACCCTCAGGTTTCTTTTTTAATACGATTCATTTTCTCTCTATTCACTCTTCTGACATCCGTGCCATTTCTTCTTAAGTTTACCACCCCTCACTTCATTCACTCAGTCCCTTTGCAGTAACGTTAAATGTTTTGGACAAACAGTCCTCAGCGCTGCTACAGGCACAAATCTCACTAAATCCAGCTGCTCAGTCAAGAATACATAAGGCTTTAAATGAGCTGTTTCGCATATGAGCAGTGATTTTTTTTTTATTTTCAAATTAATTGCAAACACAAACCCAGAGCACAAAACATGTAATAACATGTAAAAGCCAAAGTATTAAACTGTCAAAGCACTCTAAATAACAATGGTAACATTCTAAAAATAACTGTAGCCTTGTCATGATTTCACACCTCGACCATGATTCATGTTTCAGGAAGGGCCATTAAAAAGATCTGAAACTAAGATGTAGGAAACAAATGCAATATGTCTTTGTTTTCTTGAAAAGTTATTATGAGCTGCTCCTACTGACACACTTGATTCAAATTCATTAATGACCTCATCAGCTCTGAAGTTTGTTTGACTGACTACCGGTTCACCTGGAGAGTGGATTCATCTTAATAGTTTAAATCCAGTTGGAAGGGGAATAAATGAATGTTAGAAGGATGTGTGTTCTGTGTGAGTTGATTTCTTGGTGACGATAAAGATTTAAATTAGCAGAGAGAAAATATCTGCTGCTGTGCCAAACGTTTGGCTTTATTCACTTTATTTACTTCAAAAACTACTTAATTATACAAACAATTTGTTTGTTTGTGGTAAATTCAGAAGTTCGAGGCCTAATTGTGTGTTTGTTTGTTTTTTAATCAATTTCTCTGCCAGTAAATGTTTTATAAATAACTTAACATTCAAAATCAATCAACTATTTAATTTTACACTGTGACTTTTGTTATCACCAAGTAAAAGATGAAAACTGCATTTTAGGTTTTATGAAATCATATAGGCTATATGT
The DNA here is from genome assembly GCA_006937965.1 of Callopanchax toddi. Lineage (NCBI taxonomy): Eukaryota > Metazoa > Chordata > Actinopteri > Cyprinodontiformes > Nothobranchiidae > Callopanchax > Callopanchax toddi. The sequence continues at coordinate 21,113 of SSNR01000335.1, forward strand.
GGTCAGTAAGGTTGGAAACCTCTGTTATAAAACCTTTTCCCAACACAATTGGTTGGAAAGCTTCAGTACTTCAAGAAGCCATCACTAATGATCAAAAAAATATATTTATTTGAACTTTTCCCCTTCTGGACTGCCTAGTTTACAGGCAGAGTGTGTATGCTCCAAATACGAGCGATAATTGGTTGAAGAAAAAAAATTAGGATTAGGTTTGAAAGAAAATAAAAATATCAGTTGGTAATGATTCGGGGATTTTTTTCATAAAATATCATAAAAGGGATATAAACAAACATATGACCTTGTTTTTGATATTCTTTTAATTCTTCTGCTAAAAATGAAAACAATAGACAATTTATTCAACATTCAAATTGCTGAGGAGCCCCAATAATAAAGAAATGTGTGTGAAGTGTGTCTTTAAGTACTAAAAATACAAATATGTGAAAAAGTATTATAGATGTATACTCTTTTTGCTTACTCGTCATACTTAAATGTTTCAAGGATAACCTGGGTAAACAGAAAACACAAACAATGCTTTTATTGCTCAAGAGAAAACATCTACCACATCCACATTGGAGGGTTTTTCAACATGAACGGCCTGTTTAAGGTCAAAGGTCGGACGTTGTGCTTCATGATTTTCTGTTAGTAGCAGCAGAATTCATTGCTCCATCAATTACAGCAAGTCATCCAGGTTCTGAAGCAGCCCCAGAGCATCACACCACCACCACCATGCCTGACTGTTGGGATCATGATGTTTTTTTCTGAAATTTAGCTTTGCATGTAACAGGACACACACCTTCCTTAAAGTTCCACTTTTTTCTCATCAGCTGACATTTTCACACAAATCTTCCACCAAGAAGCTTTTTGCAAATGTGAGACAGGCCTGTGTGTGTGTGTGTGTGTGTGTGTGTG
>SSNR01000335.1:22094-91197 GCA_006937965.1 Callopanchax toddi
GGGGGTTTGGTCAGGAGATGCTCTGGCCTCTGTCCATAACTTTAACCAAGTGAGGCCTGCAGTACTTTAGATGTTGTTCTGGGTTCTTTTGTTCTTGAACTTTAGAACATGACGTGTGCTGCTTTTTTAGATCTTTTAGCCTACTTTCTGCTGCCAGATAAGTTTGATTGAAGTGATTTCCTAATTCTTCTGGTCTGGCAGTAATCAGGCCTGGGTGTGGTTGGTGGGACAGAACTCAGCTTTCCAAATAATGTAGTTAACCACAGTTTATTCATTTAACACAGAGGGTATTTACTTTTTAGCATAGGGCAGGTTAAATTTTTAATTAATTGCTCACATAAGAAATGAAATAGATGGTTATTCTAACAACTTCTTCACTACTTTTCATTAAAAAAAACTTGAATTACTCAGTAGAATTTGACACATTTCTATTCTAATTCAACCCTCATTTAGGTTTTACTGGATTTTCTTGACTTAAGTATGAAGTCCTACTGTATAGAAATTTGATTACCCCACATTTTGGCACAAAAACCTCCCAACATAAAATTGGATAAATAAACAAAACATGTTAAGCGTAAAGGATGATGGTCCTGTATTGTCAACATCACTCTGAAGGCATAGATGTATACATTACAACCTGCTGTCATAAAACTGTGGAGGGGTGGGGGGGAGTGTGGGGGGGGACAAAAGGAACAAAGAACAAAGGAAAACGGTGATAATTTATACTGTGGCAGGATAACGACGGACACAATGCAGGGGAAGTAACGAGGGATCTAGAACCAGATGACAGGAGAGACTGATAAACAGAGATAAAATGAGAAATAATAACACAAAAATAAATTTTGATGTTCAATTACAACAGAACATTGTGTGTTTGTGTGTCTGTAGGGTGAAAACAGATAAGTTGGGATCAACAGACTTGAATTTTTCTCCCATTTTCTATTTACTGCATCACATTAAAAAAAAATCCACCCATCAAACTTACCTCACCTACCTAAACAACCATATTGTATCATCTCCCTTCATCTCCCCCTTTATCGCTAACTTCTATGTAACTTCTTTACCCGTCCTCATCCTCTCCTGTCTTTCGTCTCACCTTTCTCTCTCAGTGTCTTTTTTTCTCCTGGCCTTCTCCTTTTCTCATTTTCACTCATGTGGCCTCCTTTGGTCACAGCCTGATGGGTGATACAGGTGCATCCACCGTGTTGGCTGGAAACGAATCTCACATGGAGCAACTCCAGCAGCGGTGTTATGAAATTCTTGATTGGCAAGACTTGCCTGTTTTAAACGGAGCCGAATTGAACTGATAGAATACACGAGGCACCTTTCTGCAGATCTATACCTTTTATGTTGTCAAGAAGAGGAATGAACATTGTCTTTAGTTTGCTTGAGTTCATGTACTTCAGGCTAGTTAGAGTCTTGCACAACAAGCAGAGAAGTCACTGAAACGTCAGTGTCTCTATTGTGTTTTTGTTGCGTAACACATTTTTGGCTCTGTCGACTGTTTTTAGCAGATTCAATGAGCTGAAGTGACATCGGGTGTCTCTGTAACAAAGATCCATTGTGGATTAATGAAGTTTTCTTCCATTACATTAAATCTGAGTTTGGGGAAAAAAGAACAAATGTATAAAACAAAACCACATAATGCCATGAAATCTGAAAATATAAGCACCTAGTTCATGTCAGGATTGTTTGACTTCTGTTTCACATTGAAGACCATTAACTATCACAGATAGAGTTCTCTACCACAGAGAAGTTCATGCAACTGCATTTCTTCATATTTCCATACAGTGATTCAACTTAAAAGTACTACTATAAATGTTTTAATCAAACTATAAAATATGGGGAGGAAAAACCTGTTTGCTGCTTGTGAAAGTAAAACACCAGACATCATCTGACAGCAGGCATGGACATAAATAAAACAGACAGGGCATATTTACCAGAATTATGGGTAATCAAAAGCTTAGCTGCTCTGTCTGCTTAGAAAAATGTTTGCCCTTGAGCAAGTTTTGTTGACAATCCCACAGCCTAAAGTCTCACTGGTTTTTCTCTGTATTGTCTGGCTCATCCAAATATCCTCTTATCTCCCCAGATAAAGCTATATTGTCATTCATAATCGCTCATTTTTTACTGTCTCACAGTTTTGGGATTAGACCAGCAAAATCCTAATAACAAGTCACAGCTGTTCAATGGAAAGGCCAATCTGTGTGCACCCAATCACAGGCAGCAACACACACATGGTCTGGTACAGGAAGCTGGAACATTTTTCACAAATGGATGTTCTTCAGGCTGGGTTAGTGATCTGGTGAGTTTAGAATCCAACTAGTTGGCAAAAAAATGGTAGTATTTTTGCATAATCTGCAAAAATTTTATAATACATGTTATTAAATCATTTTATTTTCAACCCCTCTCCCATTGTTTTATAGAATATGATACAATGATTTATTTTATTGTAACTTTTGGAAAATCTGTTTTGAACTCTGTGTTGTCCCATTTTCTATTACAAAAAAAAAATCAACTTATAGGTCATAAAGCAACTTCACAGTATATTAAAACTCTAAAAGTTTTTACAGTATGTAAAGGTTTATTTAAAACAATAATAAAGACAGTGTTCCCCAATTTCAACTGCAGTACTTTTTAAAAAGTTTCTTTGACTTTTAGTTGTATTTATATGTTGTACTACTTGCCTAAAACAAAATTCCTTTTTACTTTTACAAAAAATGGTTAAAAAAAAGTATTCCGAAGGTAGCCTTTGACTTTTAACCATTTCAAACTCAGTCACATAAAAGTCATATTTAAATTGAAAGTCAGTTTCAGCATATTAGCATGGAATAAAGAACTTTCAAACATGATAAAGTTGCACAAATGCCACAGTACTGGCTTTAGTGTCATTTAATGAACCTGCTTTAAGATTCATGTCTATATTTTTTATTGAACCTTCAATCATTAGTTCCTGTTTTGCCTGATGATGTGATGTCTGTTATCCGTTGTGTAATGGCAGCAGCTGCAGGTTATTATTACTTCATAAAGTTGATACCTGTTGCCACATTGCAGTCCGTTAACATATTCCCAAAAGATGGGAAACATGAGAATACACAAATCAATACAAATATTCTCTCTTCTTTTAGCTCATTGATCTCTTCCAACCATCTAAAAGCTAATGCTTGATTATGCTCACTAGCTAGCTTGTCACTAGCTTGTTTGTGTGATTTCTGAGGCTGCAGGCAGGTAGCATGCAGTGAAGTTAACAAGGTGTTTTTACTGGAAAAAACAGGAATTCATAGTGGGGAACAATGAGGTGTTCCACACTGTGGGGTTATAACTACTAACTTAGACATTGAACACTTGCAACTGATTCTTTCTAAGCTTTACAGTCTGGTCTTTTGCATCACTTGCCATTCCGACTCTCATAAGCAAACTGTTTATTCATTTTATTAACATTTCTCATTACACTGCCACAGGATTTTATTGCAAAACAAGAAAAATAGACTACAAATTAAGAAATTTGCAGTGATGACTGTGGTACTATATGAGCAAAATTCTGACGCACCAGTTTTCCCGTCATCATCTTCGAACAGCCTCTCTTCTAATTTTAGTTTTCTGTTTGTGACTCTCAACAATAAACTGCTTTTATTTGCTGACAGCCTGAGATCATAGAAAGCTTTGCAAATAAAAAGCATAATCTAACAATTTTTTTTATTTGAAACATCTTTTATTTTTCTCAGTAAACCATGCAGAGTATGACCTCCAAAGCAATGTGTTGAATGGATTCAAACTCACAATAGACTTAGCACTTGGTAGAGTTATCTTGTTAAGCTTTTGAGCGTCATTGTCCACATGTCCTCTGCACTGAGAATAAACCTGAATGGTAAATTAGCAGCTGAGTGCACCTCAGCTGGGTTGTATAGGGCTTGTATCTTTTCTTTTCCTTTTTTTGTACAAGCCTTCATTCTTATCAGGCTTTTGAAGGAGGACACAGCTCTGACAAACAGCATCTAACAAAAGAAACCGTCCAGTCCAAGCACAAGTGCAATGCTGTGGTTTTTTTTCTTACCTTTCATGGTTGAGTGATGTTCTGTCCAGGCATTGGACACTGCAGAGGATGAGCAGCACAGCTGAACATGATGACGTTTGTCAGGAGATGAAGACTTTTTATAGGTGACCTGATATAAACTGAAGCAAAAACACAAAAACCAGAACTGGGTTCCCTTCATGTCAAGTTCTTATGTCTGTTTTATATTCATATGACTAAATTTAACTTCATTGTATTCTTTTTTAAAAGACTATGGGAACTAATATATGTTTTAATACCCTTAAAATGTTATGTACAGGATTTTGTATTTGCACATATAAACACACGGGTATGAAGGTGACAGTCTGATATTGTCCAGGGCAATAAAAATAAAAACCTTGTTGAACTTTATATTTTTTCAAAAATAAAATATATTGGTGCAAAAATTAAAAAAATGGGTCATCACTGAACCTGATTAGTGTGAGTCTATAGTAAATACTGGATGCGTCATGATGAGCTCTGCTGTCACTGCTAACACACTCTAATCCGTGCTTTCTGGCAGCCATTCATCATCTCTGCCACTGGCATCAGGTTTTTGCTTCACTTCCCTGTAGATCAGGGAATACTAACTCCGGTCCCTGAGGTCCACTATTCTGCATGTTTTAGATGTTTCCTACTTCAGCACACCTGATTCAAAACATTCAGTCATAATACGCTTCTGCAAATCATGATGAGGAGATTATTCAGCCATTTTAACATGAGTATCTGCAGGATTGAGGCTCTTGAGGACTGGAGTTGGCATCTATGCTAAATATAAAGACATTATTACAGATTGTAACTAATCTGCACAAAAATGTTTTCATTGCAAATAAATTATACGTAGGTTTGTTCAAGGAATTTACCCACTGACAGCTCCCCGGGTCGACCCAGGAGAAGCTGGAGAAAGTAGATCTGGCCTATGCCTGGGGGTCCTACCTGGGGACCTGGCTAGGGTGGCCGGGGAGAATAGGATTCCCTACTTGGGGTGCTGCCCTGTGACCCGGACCCAGATAAGCAGAAGAAAGCGAGGCGAGGCAATTAAATTAGTCTAACATGAACAAGCTGACTTAAAGAAAATAATCAAAATATTAGTGATAATTTAGCCATTTAGAATATAGCCAGCAATGCATGATATTCATTTTTTGATGGACAGATGATTATTTTTATTTTCCTCCCAAAACTTTAACTTTTAACTACTATCAGTATTTTAGTTTTTAGTTGTTAATTGGTGTTTTTATTACTTTTTACCTGCAAGGATCTCCTATAGAAGGACTGGCAAGATGTTCCTTTGGCTTGATATTTCAGGCTGTCAGTCAGCCATCTTTGATTTTTTTGTGTGTGCACTTATAGTGGCTGGCCAGTAGGTGGTAGTGTATTGGAGTGACACACAAAAGTTCACCTTTTGTCACCAGCACTGATGACAATGGGTAGTGACATTACTCATTTTATTTTACTAGGCTTTTCAAATATGTGTGTATATATTTTTTACTGTTTATATATGTATATGTATATGTATGTGCATGCATGTGTGTGTATATATATATATATATATATATATATATATATATATATATATATATATATATATATATATATATATATAAATCTTAGAGTGACTGTGTTTTATTCTTGCACTGAGAAGTTGCACTTCAATTTCGTTGTTCAATGTCTCATTGCTACAATGACAATAAAAAGATTCTGATTCTGATTCTGACAGGAAGATCGTGGATTTCAGGAAGAACTCACGACCCCGAATCTTCATGAATGACACTCAGATAGACGCTGTGGAATCACTGTGGAACCACTTCCTGGGTACCATCACAACCTCAAATGGAAGACCAACATAACCTCCCTCCTTGTAAAAAAACACACAACAGAGAATGTTCTTTCTGCAGCTGAAGAAACTCAACCTGCCAAAAGAGATGACGGTACACTTCAACACGGACATCATTGAGTTCATCCTCTCCTTGTCCATCTCTGTCTGGTACTCTGCTGCAACTGCCAATCACTGACTGAGGCTCCAGCGCACCATTCGATTTGAGGTGATTGGCTGCAGCCTACCCTCCCTACATGACCTGTATACCTCCAGAACCACAAGGAGGGCAAAAAGATTATGGCTGACCCACCTAGGACACACACAGTTTGAACCTCTTCCTTCTGGGAGGAGACTGAGGCCCATGAAAACAAAAACCACATGGTACAGGAACAGTTATATGTATTTACGTTGTGTTAATATTCTTATATTGTATTCTTGTATTATTTGTTTTCTGCACCAAACACCAAAAAAAATTCCTCGTCAGTGTAACAATTGATCTGGCAATAAATCTGATTCTGATTCTTCTAACAACACCCCAAGAAAAATATCAGGGATTTTGTGGTGTACCTTTATTTGTGTTGTAAACAAAAACATCCTTGTCTTTACTTGCCCTTACATCTGAGGGATTCAGAAATAAGATATGGATAAATAAAGAAGTCAATCAGCTATAAGCCAGAGTGTTTGTCTGAAAAAGGAGTTGTTGCTTCAAGCCGTTTTGGATGGAACAGTTTTTTTTCAACAACAAAAACTGAAAGAACAAATGCTTTCTCTTCCTTACTGGATGAAAGTGGAGCTTCTGCCACAATTCCTATGGATCAGGACTCCAAACCCACTCAAAGTTAAAATTTCACAGTAGGGATGTGAAATTAAAATTATTTAACAATTAAAAATTGAATCAATTCTGTGCATTCCACTATATAAGTCAAAGTTCAGAGTCAATAAAACAGGATATATTGAACCAACTAGGAGAACAAGTTATATTCAGACTGGATTTACCAGCTATTCTGAGTGAAGTTACAAAATGGATTGCTGCTTCCTTAAAAACAACTCATCCTATAAATATCACAGCAGCATGTGGAAGAAATTTTATCAACTTTTACTCCACCATTTTAACTGTGTTACATGGTTTAGTTTGGCAGATATATTTTAATATTCCTGTTGGAAGTGCCCCAGGCTGCATCAGAGAAAACTGCTGCTATTTGTGCAACAAATGGCCCAAAATTTTAAATAAAAACCACATTGTGAAAAACAGATATTAATATGAGATGTTTGAGATTGAAGTTGTTATTAGACTACAAAACACACCGTGATGCATAAGTTAAAGCTACTGGAAACTGGTTTACACAACACCTATGGGTTTCTGTTTTTTTTGTGTGTGTGAAAAAGATCTAAATGCACACAAGCAAACAGCTTTTAAAACAGATGTCCACCATAGTGACCACGTGTGGACCCTTTGGAAGCATTTGCAATAATTTGAATGCATTAAATATTATTGTTTCAGCTCCAAGACCTAATAATAAAAATAGGTACGGGATAAAAGTTGAGCATGCAGTGCAGCTAGCATCTGAGGAGGATCGTAAAGCCCTGGAGGAGGTGCAGGCATGGAGGAGATCTGAAGGATATGTGGGACCAAGATTATGGAGAGCTTTGAAGCTGAGCAACAGAATCTTGTTATGATTCTCTGTGAGATGTCTGTGGAAAGCAAAATACATTTTATTGAAGGTTTCTACCATGTTGTAACCAGTGGGATTATCTAATCAGCTGGTAACAACATGACAATCAATTAGACAGAGCAAGAATGATCTTTTTTATACATAAACAGGATTTGTGCAATGCAATGTGACAAATCAGACCAAAAGGAATTCCAGAAAATCCATTAAATCTTTATGGAGTCTAGTGTTTATGAGCTGGGTTTTCATTCAAAACACAAAACTGAAACTAAAGCCAAGTCTAGAAGTCAACCTGAGGCCACAGCACACATCAAACAAAGACAACATGAACTGGAAAAAACCCGCACATTTATTGTTAATACTCATTAAAGGAATCTAAGAGAAGCTGCAACATCAGAGTGAAATAAAGCAAATAAAACACAGTTAAAGGCTATGTGGATTACAGCTATAAAGAGAATGTGACAGAGCACTGACACATGCAAACATAATATGACATATCCTCAAATAGCCCACAGCACACAGCTGACTATCTAGCATGAAAAGCAGGATGTGTTAATGAATGAGTTCACCAATTAAAGTCTTGCCAACATTTAGGAGTTACAGCTGCCAGGGGTTATGGTGAGACACGAGTCAGATGGTGTGAGAAGTTGAGAGGTGTTGGGAATAAAAACCTTGATGACAGCTTCAAATAGAAGTGAGGAACACTTCATAGGAGAGTCATCTGCTTTTCTGATGTTTTATGTATTTATTCATATAATCCAATTTTTCAAAAAAGTCTTAGAAAGGTATTTGGTATTGTCCTTTGAATAAAACCCCTGAAAATAGCATCAGTGTCCATCATAGGTCACTGGCTTATGAATGTGTTACATATTCAGGACATGGAAAATGCACAACTTTTAAAAGAGAAACTTTAGGATGGCAGATGACACACACACACACACACACACACACACACACACACACACACACACACACACACACACAGACACACACACACTTTATAAGCTGCCCTTCCTTATCACCCACGGTCATGAGTTTGATGAGTTTATCTTTTAATCTGCTTTCTTTCACCGAGCTTAGTGAATATGAAAATTAAGCAATTAAGACATTAACTGCTGTCGTAAAAATCTTTTTTCCCCCATAGTGACGCTTGAGAAAGATCTGGATCTTTGCCAACAAAAATTAATCATCAGACACACAATATACCTGTCACTCTTTTCCATCCAACACCACAGGCTATTTTCAACCAGAAGTCAAACTAAAATGTCTCAGAACTCTTTAAAGCATTTTATCTCATCCAAAATCTTATATAGCTCTGAGGCTATTCAATAATATGTCTTTTCGTCAGTTTTCAACAGTTTTAGTTGCTAATACATGACAAATTTTAATTATATCCAGATGTGTGTTGTGTATCATCCCCAAAGCCAGTGTTAAATAATAGTTTGTTTTTTCTGGCCACTTAAGGCGCAACAGCCTCGCCTTCTTTCTCTTATAATAATAATAATTTATCCTTTATTGATCTCCTTGGGGAAATTCATCTCTGCATTTGACCCATCCTCATTGTTCGAGGAGCAGTGGGCTGCCAACTCAGGATGGCGTCCTGTCGGCAGGACATGCCCGAAACACCTCCCTGGGGAGGCGTCCAGGAGGCATGTGGAGGAGCAGCGGTTCTACTCCTCATCCTATCTCTAAGGCTGAGTTCGGTCACCTTAAGGGTGAGACAAAGTGCAGTTCAGAAGGCTCTTCATGGAGATTAAATCAAAGAACCAGAGTACCCTGCCCAGAGGGTTACTGGGATCCCACCCTGGAGCCAGGCCTGGGGTTGGGGTCCGTGAGCGAGTGCCTGGTATGGGCTCATCCACCTGTGGACCCACCACCTGCAGGAGAAACATGAAGGGTCCACTGCAGTGTGGATCAGGTGGCAGACCAAGGGGGGAGATTCAGCGGTCCAATTCCAAAAACACAAAAGGTGTAAAAGGTGCTAATATATTAATCAATTCTATTGTAACAGCTAAACTGCTCATATTCATTTTTCAATCTTTATGTATGTATCATGTATCAATGTATCTTTCAAGTGCAGATATCACATGACTGATGTCAAACAACTATTTATAACTTAATATAATTTTAAAATATTTAGATTTTTGAACATACAGTAAAAACTACAGTATGTGAATCAACAATTGTCAATACCTGGAAAATAGCTTAATTTTTTATTAGGACAATATCTCATTCGTTTTCATGGAGGGGGCGGGACTTAAATCTTGCCGTAAAACCAGTCTACCAGAGACACTCCTTCTGTTCCTGCTTCATCTTCTGAGTTGAGTTGAGTCAAATCGTTATCTATTAGTGCTCTAGAAATTTTCAAATGGTACAGAAATGTAATGCACAGGAAGTATAGATCATATAAGTCAAAATAGACATAATGCATTGCAAACCTGAGCAGGTTTTCCATTTTCAGACTTGTTCAAAATAAGGCCTTAATTTCAAATGTAAAGTGGCTCACCTATGCCTAAGCAATAGGACTTTAAATATTTTTATAAAATGTGAATTGTGACTAGATTTTAATGATTGTTAAGATCAAACAATAAAAATGTTAGAGACATAAAATCACACTGTAAACAAATGAGCCGCATTTCAATGCACTGTGTTTGCCTTAGATTATTTTTAATCAAATTCTGAAAGCAGTTGTGGACAGAATAAATGAGTAATGGGTAATAATAATAAATCATGATTTTAGAATGTTGCAGGTAGTTTACACGTATATGCCGGTTGCAGCTGTGGTAAACACTTGTAAAACTGGATATATTACACTGAATGAGCATAACATTCTATTAGGGTGTCATTGAGGCACCAGGTGTTCAACACCAAACTGTGTAAACGTGATGCCTAAATATAAAGTACTGTAATAGTCAAGTACTGTTTGAAATACAAAACTACCACGCAATCCTTATCCAGTCTGTAGGAACACAATGTAGTGAATCAGTGAGTGCTGCTGCCACTTTCAGAAATATAAATAATGCACATTATTTCTAAGGGGATGTTTGACCAAGTGCACTTTGGACATGAGCCAAATTTATATTGAAAGTGAGTCCCTACAGTATTGTAACCCCTCCTCCCCCATTTCCCCACACAGTTTGACATCCAATCAAATGTTTATGCAAAAAAAAAAAAACATTGCGGCAGTAGACATATGATCTTAATTATTAAATCCAAACCCCTCTCTGAATATGCACAACTCCTGTACTGCCCCTGGCACGCATGCTTTGATCATTCAGTTCCCTGGCTGTGCATCTGCACCCTGCAGGGTCCCTTTTATTCTCTTAGCAAGGCTCTGCAGCAACCACTCAGTGTAGCCTGCAGTTCATATAACTGTTTCGATGAACCTCATGCTTTCCTCCCCATTTTTTGAAAAATGTTAAACGGTGTTAGTTCACAGTGCACCATGCTGCTGATAGAGAGTGCTGTATTTACTGGACCAGGCTACTGCTGCATTATTGGATGTTTTTATGATAGCAGTGACTGAAAACAGCAGCCAAAAACATTTACAGCCTGATTTCTCTTCAACATCACTCAAGAAATGGATTTTATACATTTTTTATTCCCAATATAAAAACAATCATATGTTTAATTGCTTAGACCTTTTTTTTTAATGAAAAAGATTTATTTTAATGCCACCACTTACCAAACAAAAACACTGAAAACAAGAACTCTGAAAGGTCCTGGTTTCTACTTTCTTTACCCTTAATGTGCCGGTTGCTACTCTGCTATTTGCATATATGAACATTATATATAAAAGGTTCAAATTTGAGTGAATTTAAAAGTATAACATTGTACAATAACTAAATAATAAACAAATAGAAGTCCATGTGAAGACAAACACTAACAGGCAGAGACCCAGGTAACCAGAAAGTGAATTTGAAAGATTAAGAACATAGCTGCAAAGGAAACCCTCAACAGGCTGCAAGCAAAAGGAAAAAGGTGCTGTGCCATTAAGCATTTAATTAGGCCTGTAAGACAATGAAACAATCAACATCTCTCAAAGTTTTTGAATGACATTCAATTTTGTGCATATACGTGACAAAAAAAGATTTAAAAAAACACAGCAAATGAAGCAGGAATGAAAAAGAAAACACAGAACAAGCTTGTGTCACTGTGACTCAGTTATTTTGTTCAATTCAATTTCAGAAGGAAATAGTTTTTGTTATCAATTCAGCAGAGACATTACAGACATGCTCCATAGTTTTCCTCTCTGTGACCGAATGCTGTAAGTTTGCTACAATCTTCCAGAAAAAATATTATATATATACCCTGAGAAATTGGTGATTTTTATATTGTTTGTGTCAAGTCAAATAAGCTCCTTGTCAATTCGTCTGAGGCACTAAAAAAGAGCGATAACTTGAAAATTTTCCATGGCATTAGCATCACCGATTTAACTAAGTTATCAATGAAACTTAATTTGTGCATCAGAATTTTACATCCACAGTTTCCCCTTCAGATACTGAACCCTACAAGATAAAGTCCAATAGTCCCATATGTGAAGGAGGACATTTTCTTTCACATTATTATCTTTTACTTTACTCCCCTGAAACAACAGCATTTTAGTTATCATCATTTGTTTGGTACATTTTGGGATCATTCTTTCTTTCCTGTTGGCCACATTGTGCAATTTACACTGCAACAAAAATGTCTTTCATATATCTTGAGTGCACAACAAACAGAACCTGTAAACAACAACTTTGATCACATATTTTGTCTGTATTACAAATAAATATAGAAAGAATAGGAACAGGTGGCCTTATGGAATATCAGACACAAACAGGAGGAAAAGATTGTTAATGTTGGTAATTGTTGGTGTTAGGGCTAAAAAAATCTAATCCTTAAGTACAGAATAAATACATCTGGACATAATTGGCCCTCAAGATAACCAAACTTTACCTTTATGAGGGGCTGAAATATGATTTATGCTCACAAGAATTAAAATGTATTGTTCTGAGGGTATATGGTACAAGCTCTTGAGTAGACCACCTGCTGAAAGTCCACATAAACAGACTTCAGACCTGACCTTTAAATGGTGTTATTAATGGTATTCTAGATGTGAACTCATGGTTAAATTAACCTTTCACAAAAATATGATCTGACTCTATGGCAGCTGTCAGACATCAAACATGTCGGTTTGTCTCATTAACTAGTTCAAATAGTTCCTCTGTGTTGAATTTATTTTGTCAGACGTTAAGTAGCATAGATAGCAGCACAACGTTCTTTCTTTGAGATAATATCTACGTTATTAGCAAGGACCCTTCAGCAAACAGCACAGTGAGTGAAAACTCAGATTACTGTTCCTATGACAAGAACACACACACACACACACACACACACACAGAGAGAGAGAGAGAGAGAGAGAGAGAGAGAGAGAGAGAGAGAGAGAGAGAGAGAGAGAGAGAGAATGAATGACTTTATGAGCAGTATTAGTGATTTGGTTGGTTTTACTGATTTCTTCAAACTGACATTAACTCTAACTGGTGTTACATATGGTGTCTCTATACCACTAAAAGGTCATATTGATCCCCCACTAAGCTGCATTCTGGTGCCTGTTTTTTTTTTTTTTTTACTTTTAAACATATAATGAGTCAGTTTTCTGAAAATGTCTAAATATTTGTTTTTTGATCTCTAAGACTTTTTATCATCAAAATCTGTTGGTATAATGCCTGATTGCATGAGGTTTTTTCATGATAAACACAAATAACTGATTAGGTTATATGTATTCTGCTGTGGAGATACATTTTTAACCCACAGGTTTGTAGATATTCAAATGTATTTCCTTCATTGAGATGAAGGACAGAATAAAGGAACCTTTAATGACCCTTCTCTGAAAAAAGTATTTGCCCATTTTGGTTACGTAATAGTTTCAGATCAGCAAACAATTTTCAAGATAACCTGCGTTAATGCAAAATGAACTTTTAAAATGATTTAATTCATTAAAAGAAAACAGCTATGACATATGCATATTGTTTCCCCAAACACAAGAGCTTTAAATCATGACATACTTCTGATTAACTACAATACACCCAGACCTGATTACTGCCAGACCTGTGGAATTAAGAAATCACAACATGTTGCAGGTTAGAAGATCTTAAAAAGCAACACATCATGCCCTTGTCCACAGAAATTAGGAACAAATGAACCAAAACAACATCAATAGGAGAGTTCCAAAACTAAACCTCGGCTACCCAAAAAGAACACTAAGGTCCGTCTCACATTTATCAAAAACTTATTGATGATCCTCAAGATTTTTGGGAAAATATTCTGTGGACTGACTAAACTCTAAATTTAGGTTATCAATAACAATAATCATCAAAATTACAAGAAATAAAGACTTGAAATATTTAATTCTGTGTAATGAATCAGATTCACTTTCTGTAATGAGTGACAATAAATATTAATCTTTTTCATGATATTCTTCTTTTTTTTTTTGACGAAGCATGTATTTTAGTATTATATCTGTAATACATTTAAAGAGTGTCCTGATACAATAAAATATATTTTTTTTACTGTCAAGATACTAAAAGCAACAAAAGGACCAAAGCTATCGATCTCTTCCTGGAAGAGCCTCATTTTTAATACCAGTGGGATTTGGAGAAAATATCAGCTTGTTTCAGGTTGCTTGGTTTTCACACTTTTATATGGTATTGATGCAGGAGAAGAGTCACAAAAGGCTACATTTTGCCCCTTCAAAGCTATGTCAAAGGGAAGAACTGCAGAAACTACTCAGACTTTTTAAAGAGGGGACATTTAACAGTGAAGCTCTGATTTCTAATGCTTGTGATTTTGTGCACCTGCAAAGCAAAAGTCCTGTAAAAATAACTGCAGCTCTGGGTTACAGCTGCAGGCTACTTCTTTTCCTTTCCTCTGAGGTGTCTATGTCATCACTTCGAGTTGAACATGCAATCTAACCTGTGTAGGTAAACATGGTGTGCAAAGCAACAGCATTTCTCTCAGGTACCGGTTTGACAGCCTGTGTGTTGGTGTGGGCAGATAGCCAATAGCATTAGGTTTCAGCGCTGTCCTGTGCTCATCTAATCAGGATAATATATCCATCAGGACGGAGAGACAGCTCTTGGCAATATTATGGACTGTAGGTCTGCCAAAATATTACTGCTCTGATTTAGACGGTGGAAGGGAAATTTACAGTCCAGTTTCCTGGTGCCTGAGTCAGCGATTCTGATTCAAGAGAGTCAAAGGCATCAAAAACAGTTTTAGATTGGAGCGTATTTTAGATTTAATTTTCAGTGATTTCACTGAATACCTGTTTTGAGTCCTGCTCTACTTTTCTGAGTCCTTTTTTGAAATGGAAAAATGGATTTGCATGAAGTTGCAGTGGACCACCAGCACCCCCTGCAGACACCATGAGGAATTAATTCAAAAAGAGCTGCAGTAATACTGAATTTGAAACAACCAGGTAAAATAATCAAACAATAACAAAATAAACCAATATGGAAAATGCTAATAAAAACATCAGCAGTTCAACAATAGCATGCTCATGATCACATAAAACAAATAAATCAATAATAAACTCACACCTTGATAATTATACCAGCAGATGCAGAATCAGAGCAAAGACAATAATAATAGGCCCCACAGACCCAGCTCATCAACTATTCACCCTCCTTCCTTCAGGCACTAGACTGAACAGCCTGGACAACAAGGCTGAATAACAACTTCTTCAAGGCTGGGAGGCTCATGATGAACTCTGACCTTTAGGTGGTCCTCACTGTTTTCCTACAGTATGATGCTGTGTTAATTAGTGACTTTGTTGTTTTTTGATTTGGGCTGGCCTGAGTAACACATTTCTTCTACCATGTCTTCAACATGACAATCAGAAATAAATCTGAAACTGTACTCAAAACAACAATCAGGATCAGGGACCTGGAACGGAAGATTATTGGCATTTTTATTTAAAAAACACACATGACTGTTAATTAAAGTTAACCCCTTATAGTGCAAGTGATCGTATTAGTCACTTGACAATTTTGATTAGCCTTAACTTAAAGTGCCCATGACATCGGTTTCCATGTTTTCTGACTTATCATGTTGCAACGTTGAGTTCTCACCTTAAACCTGCCAGAAAGAGCAAAAAACGGCGTCCATCGGTCTCCTAGTACAGCCAGTGAGAAGCTCTTCCAGATTTCAGACCCAGGTTTCAAACTGTTTTTTTCACTCCAGCCCGCTATGAGGTCATAGTGATCCGGACTTGCTTATATGGTAAATTCTCCTCCCACATGCACGTTCACGACAACTGGAGCGAGGCAGTGCCGCCGCCATTACCCATAGACCGTGTAGTGTTTAGTTTCAGTTTCGTTTCTCTTTCACGCGACGGCACTGCCCCCTGCTGCAGCAGAAGTGTCAGGCTGCCAAATAAGGAGAAACCCAGCAGAACCGGAAGGCGGCGCATTCTTCTGATCTCTGAGTTGCTCGTTAGGAAATAATTACAGCATATTTTGAGTTGTAATGGCGCAACGCTAATCTAGAGGCATCAAAGATTACACCTGTTTAATATAAAGTGATTTAAATATGGAGTCATAGGCACTTTAAAGGTTTTTCAAAAGTATTTTAAAATTGTCCTGTGATGGACTGTGACCTGTCCCGGGTGTCTCTGAGATAGACACCAGCTCCATGAGACCCTTTCTGAATAAAGAGCTTATAGAAATGGAGGATGAGATTTAAAAAAAAATGTTTCAAATTTAATTGCTTTATGTATATGTGCCAATTTGCACCATTGGCCCCTCTGACCAACACTCACAAGCAAGGTGGATAAGGTGTCACAAAGTGATGACAGAGCTGGAATCAAACTGAAAACCAGAAAAAAATGTAACTTTGTAACAAGTAAAAATGTTCAACAAGATTATATTATTTCAAATTGCCTGCTGACACTTTTTTAATCAAAATTTCACAAGCACAAAATGCAAAAAATTTAAACATTTTTGAAAAGAACTTTGATGTATTTCAGGTTCAAGGCATTACTGTAAAAATTTAACAAGGAAAAAACATCCTACACACAAGTCCAAAAATATCACACACCAAACTGTAGATGTGGGTTTTAAAAGGTTTATTAAAAAAATAGAAAACTTACATTAATAAAAAAAAAAAAAAAGAAAAACAAGATATACATCAAAATGTGACTCGTTTACACATTACAACCCATCCTTCATTACGCAGATACGAGCTGGGGATTTGGTGAGCTGCAACACTGTGACAGACCAGATCATCTAAACAAGGTGCTGAAAAGCTGCAAGAAGAAAAAAAAGAATGCCAAGACATCATGGTCTATTTGGGACAGAGTCACCATCAGACTTTTAAGTCTAAATTTCACTAGTGGCTTTTAGCTCCACCAAAAACTTACTTAAAAAGTAGGAATTTATACATCTTCCCAAGCTCCAGACCTCTTGTGGTTTACTGTGTAAACAAAGCTGTAAAATCTTGTTTTTAAAAAAATATTTAAATATGGCAGAAGAAAAATGTTTAAATATATGGATCTCTTCCAAATGATTTGGAATTTGCTTTCTGAATTTAAAAAAACTAAACAAAAAAAAAACGACATGATGCCAATGCGATGGCTGTCGGCTTGTTGAGCAGACCTCTAGAAACATCATGTAAACTGGGCAGTGCCTACTGAAATAAATACAGAACAATTAGGATATGTACAGAAAAAATAAAGATTTGGTCAGTTTAGAAGGCAGTTAACATTTTGCTTTAACAAAATACGAGAAATCCAAGCATAAATATGGTTTAAAAAAAAAAGATACTTTGCTGGTAAGAAGTAGCACCAACTAGTTTTGAAATGACATGTAAACATGGAAATCAGTGCTTTTCCTCTTTACGTCAAAGGAAAACTAAAAAAATTAACAAAAAAAACACTGAATGTTTAATTATGTTTAAAATGAAAACTAATTTTGGAAATGATTTTGGACAGGCAGTTGGCAGAAATTCAAGTGATCCCAAAATGATGGAAAAAATTGTTAAAATTAAGCATGAGTAAAAAGGTTGGCATTGTCAGAGTTTATGGCACATTTCTAAAGTTATACCACAGCTCCCCCTTCTGGAAAGTTGGAGAAACACATGCGCGCACACACACACACACACACACTTTATCTAGGCCCTTGAATCCATCTATTGCACAGATCAATACAGTATTTAAAAAAAAAGGGGGGGGGGGGGGGAGATTGTAGAAAAACCCTAAAATTAAACTAAAATGTGAAATAAATTTAATTAAAATTATTGCACATAATGCAACAAACATAAAATAAGGTGGCAATGTTTATAATTCAGAAAAAAACAAAAAACAACCCAATAGTGTTAATGTGGGGGAGAAAAACGAGAACAAAAGTTTATGACCAATACTCAAACAAAAAGAAAAAAACTAACTGGTACATTCAAACCAGTCGTCACAGTGTAAGCACTTGAGACAATGTCCGTTTTGTGCCGTCACATCAAAAACATTGTCAGCGTTGCGCTGCATAGGTAGAAAAGGTAAAGTAGTGCTTCGCTTCAGTCTAGAGTCTGTAGAGAATCCTCTAAACCTTTAAGAGCCATGAATAGAGATTAGAGCTAAAGAGGGAGACACATTCAGAAGACCAAATAAAGCAGAGAGGAAAGGCCCAGAGGATGATGTGTGATGATCCAGGCATGTACGGTCACTCAATGCTTTACAGATCTGTAAATAACCAGGAGGTGGTGTTGTTGAGGAAGGCCCAGTGTCACCAGTTCGTCCATCAGGTTTATGCTGGTGTACATTCAGTTCAGAGGAAGGGCTGCTGACTTCAGACTGATGTGACAAAATCAGCTCAGCTAAAACCTGAAGCTGTTTTCAGTTTCCACCCCAACAAGCAACGAGATAGAACTTGAAATGATGAGTGAGTTTTGGCACAATGGAGGCGTGTTTAAAACCCTTCAACAAAATGACCACAACCACAAAATCGGATCGGCCGGGATCTTTCAGCGGCTCGGGTTAAGAACAGGAGTGCTGTCCTTTTTTCTGCGTCTCCAGGTGTTGCAGGTGGATGGGTGCTGGTTTCCGAAACCCAACGTTGCGTTATGACCCGGGGAAACCAACCGGTGCTGGGGACTGAAGGTGCCCTGGAGACCGCCGGCTTGGTTGTGCTTGAAGGCGAAATTTTGTGGCTCAATGGAGCTGTGGGACTTGGACCTCATGGTGTAAGTGTGACTCTGGAGCCCTCCTACCCGAGTGTGGTGGAGAGGGCTCAGGAGAGGGCTTGTGGACTTGGTGTGCTGAGAAACTTGTGCGACCTGTGTTGTATGACGGTGGACGATGTTGATGGAAGGAGGATTTTCATGGTAGAACTGGCAATCAGACAGAGACGGGATGGTGACATTTTCTGGTAGAGGTATCTGAAGATGAGGAGGGGGGGAAAGGAGGTGGTAAGAATTTGTACACTTGAATACAAATATTTTCTGCAAATTTAAGAGGAAAGAAAACAAATTCCAGTCCAACCTGATGTGCTGTGTGGATAAAGTTTGCAGATTGCACGACCCCCAGGTCAGCAGCCATCTGGATCATCGAGTGGATTGAAGCAAGGGTGAGAGGATAGAGCTGGATAGCGTTACTGTTGCTTTGAGGAGATTCAGACTCCTGTAAATTATTTATATATAACAAATAGGTTATAAGCTGAAATATGGTTAATTTAAGTCATGCTTTCAAATAGTGCAGTCCGTACAATGTCACTTCCAGAGGGGGAGGAAGAAAGTGAGCACGCAGAAGATGACGAGGAATGGTGCTGAGGGCTGGGGGGGAAGACTGGAGAAGGTGAGAGGGAGTCGGCGCTTAGTGGGGAGGATGAATCCCTTTGATCCTCACCCAGCATCATTCTGGAAAGATCCTGCTCACACGACTCTATGTCTAGAACCACACGGGAAACAAATGTTGGAAAATGTTTGCATGATGCGACAAATTGAAATTACAGACCCCACCTGAAAGCCTGAGCTCAAACTTACTGTGGTTTTCCAGCTTGGCACACTGCTTGGCACCCCACTTCTTGATTGTCCATTCTCTGTAGGCCAGCACCTCCGGGCTGACTTTAATGATTCGACCTAAAGTGCTATGACAAAACACAAAAGATGATTACTTTTTTTTTTTTTTTTTTAAGTGGATCCCTTTCAGGAAACTACACATCATGCAACTTTAAAGGCATGTTATTTTTTTGGTAGGAAAGGAAAGCATCTCCTAGAAGTCAAAGAAAACCAACCTGTCATACTCTTTGTTGGGGTACGCTCGCACGAGAGGAGACACGCCATGACTCAGCACCATGTAGGCAAAGTCAAACACTTGTTTCACATGAAGGACTCCATATGAACTCCTGCCCACGTCATTTCCTGTGGAAATCAGGATATAGAGATTTACTGGTTGAGTCTTAGCTTCAGCTTAAATGGGTGGTTTTGTCAGAATCCATTTTTTTCAGGTTTTCATAGTTTCTAATAGGTCCCCCTGAGCCCATCATGTAGGCCAAACATGAAAACTCTCTGTTCCCTGGTTATTAAAAAAAACAAAACAACAACAACAGAAAAAGTGAGAAATGAAACTTAAAAATGCCATCTGCATTTGTGCCCGGTTTGACGTCATAACGTGTATTCACTGAGATGGTAACGCCTTTCGGTCCGCCCAGCTGCTAGCTTTTGTTGAAAATTCAACATGGCGGAACGCACACAGACAGTGTTCCCAACTCGGGGATATACCTGGCTGGTGCAGGTCCCTCTCTCCCTGTTTTTTTTCCCCCTCCCTCTGTGTGTGTGTGTGTGTGTATGTGTGTGTGTCGGTCAGCAGAATGCTGCGCGACCCCCCCCCCCTTGTCGGAGGGGAGCACGGCTGACACACAGCAAGAGGAGAAAAACAGGAGGAAAAGCTGAGGAAATGAGTTTTAGCAGGAAGCAGGCTCCCTCAAAGCTAATCTTTAGTAAAGACTAGAAGCTACCGTTTTGGGTAGGGGTGCAACGGATCAGAAAACTCACGGATCGGATCGTTTCACGGTTTTGAGTCACGGTTCGGATCAATTTTTGGACCAGCAAAATGAAAAAGAAAAGACAAAAAACTTTGCTCTCTCATTATTTTCTAAAACACTGAGCAACTTTTTTATGCTCAATCCTCATAAATACAAACTGCATTTAACTCAAGATGTCAACCTGATGCTTCAATAAAGTTTTGAATCATATTAAAACAAATTAATGGGGAAGATATACTCATATGCGCACCGCAGGGTCACAGACCTGCTTCTGTCAAACTAGCGGTCACAGCTGGGGGGTGCGGAGGGGCGTGACGCACGAGGCGCTGCTGACTGAACTCCGGTTATATTAACGTTTATTAGCTCGTATAAAAGCCCAACATAACGCTATCTTAGACAGAAACAGGTGAATCTAGTTTGTCTATCAGAAAGATTCCAGCTGACGGAGAGAGAGACGGAGGAATCAGAGGCAGCGCGCAGCAGAGACTGGATATTGATCAGGGATCCTTCGTTCTGGTGTACTAAAACGGCTGAAGCCAACAGAGTGAACCTCTATACGTGATGCAAAACGAACGCCTTTCTCAGAGGGGAATAATCTGCAGATTCACAGCGCGTGAGAACAGAATGTCGGGAATTATGTAGTGACGCACGCGCTCTACATGAACCGCGAACCACGTGCGTTCCGAACCGTAGAGGGTGATCCGTACGAACCACGGATCGATGATGATCCGTTGCACCCCTAGTTTTGGGTGTTTAACTTTTTCACTCTTTCACTTTCCAAAGTATCTCGGGACATTTCGGGGGGTGGAGTATTGACGTTTTGGTCATCCAATCAGAAGCGAGGGCTGTGCATATCATGAATACTAATGAGAATCCTGCTGTTTCAAATTCAGGTGTCAGATGGGAAACTTCTAAAGCTTCTATTATAAGCATCAAAGCTTCTTTCTTTATAAAAATTACACAGATAGCATTGAATTACACTAGAGAACAATGCAAAACTATAAAATAACCCAGAAAACCACACCTTTAAAAACATGAATGAAAAGCAGCAACCAATCCTAAATGAGTAGAAGTTGAAGCAATGGTCAAAAGCATGATGGTTAAGCCTTGAGTTTTCACATACGTAATGACAACTAATCCAAGAATAAATGACTGTTCTTGCTGATTAACAGAAATTATTTGTCTTTTTGTACCATTAAATGGAATAAATCCTAGAGTCAGAAGTTTCTGTTGCATTATTAATATCTGGAAACTATTCACAGGGCATCTTTTTTTCCTCCATGTTTTGTTTTGTTAGTCTTATTCAACAATGGATTAAAATTAGAGATGCATGATAATGACTTTTTGACAGATACTGATAACCGATAATTTCCTACTTCTTATATCTGAAAACCAATAATCAACTCATAATTGCTTTAAAAAAAAATACCAGAGAGAAGATTATTTCCAAGTACAAACTAACAGTGTATAGGTCTGATTTATTCCAATAAACGTACAGCACTATATTGTTACCTCCAAATACAGTCTGGTCCATAAATATTGGGACAATTGGGACATTACTTTTGGTCCCTTAAGAAGTGGGAGGCACATATGCAAACTGTTGTAATTCCTACACCGTTCACCTGATTTGGATGTAAAATACCCTCAAATTAAAACTGGCAGTCTGCAGTTATAGCACATTGTGTTTGTTTCATTTCAAATCCATTGGGGTGGTGTCAATGTCCCAATATTTATGGACCTGACTGTATGTCTTTTTCTAAATTATTTGATTATAATGTTTGACATAAATTAATATTTTTAGTCATTTTCAGCTGTATTAATTTAACATCATTATTATCTCACATTCCATTTAATTTCCTATTTTATTAGTTTTCCTCATCTTTTTATCATTTTTTATATTCTGTATTTATTTTTCTCAAACCATGAGAAACAAAATTCTCTGGTCTTATGAGACAAAGATTGAACTCTTTGGTGTAAATGCCAGACGTCATGTTTGGAGGAAACCAGATAGAGCTCATCACCAG
The DNA here is from genome assembly GCA_006937965.1 of Callopanchax toddi. Taxonomy (NCBI): domain Eukaryota; kingdom Metazoa; phylum Chordata; class Actinopteri; order Cyprinodontiformes; family Nothobranchiidae; genus Callopanchax; species Callopanchax toddi. Next base: position 44,666 of record SSNR01000335.1, read on the forward strand.
GCCAATACCTTTCCTACAGTGAAGCATGACGGTGGCAGCATCATGCTGTGGGGATGATTTTCAGCAGCAAGAAGTGGAAGACTAGTTAGGGATAGAGAGGAAGGTGAATGCAGCAATGTACAGAGACATCCTGGATGAAAAGCTGCTCCAGAGCACTCTTGACCTCAGACTGGGGCCACGGTTCACCTTTCAGCAGGACAATGACCCTAAGCACACACCCAAGATATCAAAGGAGTGTCTTCAAGACAAATCTGTGAATGTCCATGAGTTGACCCCAGCCAGAGCCCAGACTTGAATATGATTGAACATCTCTGGAGCGATCTTAAAATGACTGCACCAGTGCTTTCCATCCAACCTAATGGAAGTGAAATGGGCTAAACTGCTTAAAGATAGGTGAGCCAAGCTTGTGACATCATATTCAAAAGAGTTGAGGCTGTAATGGCTGCCAAAGCTGCATCAACAATGTATTGAGCAAAGGCTGTAAATACATACAGTACATGTGATCTTTCAGTACATGTGATCTTTTTTATTTTTGATACGTTTGCAGAAGTAAAAAAATAAAAATAAAAAAAAAACTGTTTCACATGATCATTATGGGGTGTTGTGTGTAGAATTTTGAGAAAAATAATTCATTTTAGGATAAGGCTGTAACATAAAATGTGGAGGAAGTGATGTTGTGAATACCTCCTGGATGCACTGTAGCTTAGCTGTAGTAGATAGCCCTTTGAACAACATTAGATTAGTTCTGACTGAAGAGACAAGCTAGTGACTGATTCAAGGTGTCTGGATTTAAAGAGCATTTTTGTCTTAAAGTGCCTATGACTCCATATTTAAATCACTTTATATTAAACAGGTGTAATCTTTGATGCCTCTAGATTAGCGTTGCGCCATTATAACTCAAAATACGCTGTAATTATTTCCTAACGAGCAACTCAGAGATCAGAAGAAAGCGCCGCCTTCCGGTTCTGCTGGGTTTCTCCTTATTTGGCAGCCTGACACTTCTGCTGCAGCAGGGGGCAGTGCCGTCGCGTGAAAGAGAAACGAAACTGAAACTAAACACTACACGGTCTATGGGCAATGGCGGCGGCACTGCCTCGCTCCAGTTGTTGTGAACGTGCATGTGGGAGGAGAATTTACCATATAAGCAAGTCCGGATCACTATGACCTCATAGCGGGCTGGAGTGAAAAAAACTGTTTGAAACCTGGGTCTGAAATCTTGAAGAGCTTCTCACTGGCTGTACTAGGAGACCGATGGACGCCGTTTTTTGCTCTTTCTGGCAGGTTTAAGGTGAGAACTCAACGTTGCAACATGATAGATAAGTCAGAAAACATGGAAACCGATGTCATGGGCACTTTAAAAGAACTCATTTAAAAATGTCACAGTAGTTTTTTGCGAAAACTGTTTTAGAAACTGAAACTGCTGCTGTCAGATTTATAATGTACGTTTATTCTGGCACAAGTATAAAATTCAGACCAGAAGTGTTAAAACACTGAACAGGAAGTGCTACAGATCTGCAGCCAATTTCTGCTACAAATAACTGACAAAATATATATTAATAGGGATGCTCCAATACCAGATTTTTCCTAACCAAGTATAAGCACGAATACCGGTACTTACATTTGAACACTTGCCGATACAGAGTACCAATACGAGTACAAATAAATGCCATTGATCTAAGTTGTGATTTGGTTCAACAGGAAAAATAAGTCGAATACTAGTTTTGCCTTTTTAAAATATTTTTAAACACAATAACTTTGATCATCATCAGCAGGTCATGTTACAACAAGACAGGATCCATCAGCTGGTTGCTTCACTATAAAATAAAATGTCACATTCATCTGTTTTTTTTCTCCATTAAACGTTAACTGTAAACAGAGTCCTAAAGGTCAGGGTTCAAACTAAAACTTAGATCAACTCATGAAAGATTTCTTCCCATTAGAGTTGGAAAACATTCTATAAAAAAGACTGTCTGCAACAAATAAAGTCAAACAGACTGAATAATATCTCATGACGTGGAAAAACTAAATACCGGTAAATAAAGTTTTAAACCTTCACACCAAACTTCTCAGCTAACCCGATTTCTGGTGTGTAAAAATGACTTTTAGATGAATAAATACACAAATGGCATGCTGTAAAGCAGTGGTCAGCAACTGGCAGCCCGCAATCCTAATCCTTTTTAGACTTTTTTTTGAAGATTAGTCTTGGAAGGGGGAGGGATGTCCAATATTCGGGTCAATACAGTAGTGTCAGCTCTATGTATCAGTGAACTTTTATGACTATAAGTATACGACCTTAATATCAGCCGGTATCGGAGCATCCCTACTATAAAAGTTCACAAAATTGTTTGTGAACAACAGGTATTTTTTGTTGTCAGGTATGACATTAACTGTACATAATCTTTCAACAAAAACCTGCTTCTAAAGATCTGAACTGTCTCTTATGAATGTTTCAGTGTGTGGATTTGTAGTAGTCAGATCATTTTTGAACACAAGCTAAATGATCAGAATCTGACCTGACTGGATCGGGTCCTCTATGCAGAGCATGGACGGCCTGTTTCCGTTCCCCATGGCTTTGAGCACATCTTCTTTGGAGAGGTAAGCTCCTCCGTTCTTCACCCGGATGCCTGTTTTCATGTAGTTGAAGTTGCGTCCGTAGAGCTCAAAGAACTCAATTAGCAGGATGCCCAGGTTAATGTTGGAACGCCGCGTGTCAATCCGAGGGTGGAGCTGGTTAACGAGAAAGGGAAAAAAAAAACAACTTTCAAATCAATTTCAGAAAAAGAAAAAAACAAAAGCAAAAAAAAAATTGGACTGTACACTGCATCTCCATGTAATAGACTGCAATATTCTTCATCTCATTCAGACTATCTGAGACTCCGAGCTATTCAAGCAACTTAATTTTTCTTAAAAAAAAAAAACCCAACAACATTAAAATAGTGCCAACAATTGCTCCAAAAACCAAGTTTCAGCAATATTTCTGCATCATGCTGAATCTTATAAAAAGGGATTGCAAATGTAAAACACCAAATAAACCAGGAGGTAATGAAACCTGTGGAAGTTAACATCTTCAATACAAATCTTCAGCCCTCTCACCGTCATCAGGTTTAAAAAAAAAAAAAAAAGACACCACTTTATTTAATTTAATCATATCTGGATCATTGCAGCAGCAGGACTTTCTTTAAAGGTGAAAATGTCTGACATGGAAGACACTGGGTGTCTAGGGCAAAGGAGGGTGGATAATTTCATATAAATTTCAAACTTTTTTCTTTTGACAAGTGTTTGAATAGACAGATTTATCCAAGAGTATTTTTACACCTACAGTGTTAGTTTAAATCAAACCCTAGTCCATTTTACCCCATGGTTTGGTTTGGTTGCGCTGGTATGAACGCAATACCCGTTCTAGGATGCAAGATAATCATGTCGAGATCTGTTGAAGGAGGTGGGGTGGGGGTCAAGAATTTAAGTCACTTACATGATTCAACCATTCACCAAAAAAGTCTTTAAGAACATGGAAATATTAATTTGTAGGACTTTTATGGCGTTGCTTTTATTAAAAAAAAAAAGTAATATTTACTTATTCTAGGAACCTGAGCAATACTTGACTAGCAAACACTTAAAACTTTAAGGATGTTTCACAATAAATGTGATATTTTATAAACAACTAAATGAACAGTTATTCAAACATTCACATGAACAACCTATTGCACCTAATGGTTACAGTTTTCATCATTTGATGTGCCTGTTTTTCTGATTCTTTTCAGCTAAGTCAGATTTTAAGAATTTGATTATGACTCCAAGGGAAAACAGAGTCTTTGTCAAACAGTTTTCTTATAACCTCCAACAGGTCCAACTTTCTACAAAACTCAAAAATCCTCCCAACACAAAAATCAAGATTGAAAAATAAATGGTGTCAGAAAAATGTTTAAACGCTAATGTCTGATATAGAGTTCTCAACGAGCCCAAAATTTAACCCCGACCCAAAATGACCCGAAGCCTGAATCGGCCCGGCATCGTCACATTAAACACTGGACCCGACCCGACTGTTGTTTTTTAACGGAGGGTGAAAAAAAAATTCCACACACAGCCACTACTTCCAACTCAAACACTTATTAAAAACTAAACGCTTCTCCAGCAGACATGAAAATCTCTCTTTAATGTCCGAACCTGATGCAGCCCAAACAATTAACAAAAACATTACAGCTGATCCGACCCGGTCGGGTTTGGGTCTAAATTGAGGACTCTAGTCTTACATTGTAATATGAAGGAATTTCAAATGACTCAAATTGTCAAGTTATATAAAATACACACATTAAATATTGTAAAAGTCACCATTTACACATATACAAAAGTTTATTTTTAAATTAAACTGAGCAACAATATTGCTTCAGAGACATCTCATCAGCATATAATATTAAATGTAAGTAAAAATAAGATTATTTTTGACAAAAGCCAAGTTTTCAGTTCAAAACACAAATAGTTTTCAGCAGAAGCAACATGCTGCACTGCCAGTTGGATATAGTTTATAGTTAAAAACCCCTGAGTCCGTTAAACAAAATTCATCTCTGTTGAACTCAATACTATAATCCTTCTAGATGCTAATGTTGGATATTATGCGTGTGTGTGTGTGTGTGTGTGTGTGTGCACCTGCAGAAAGCTGATGGCCATCAGTATTAGGCTGTAGGAGCTGATGCCTCCAGTAAAGACTTCATTAAGATCCCTTTGGAAGAGGAATTGCTTCAGAACAAAGATCAGGGGTGGAAGAACCGTGTACTTCTGCAAAACAGAAGAAAATTAAATAAACACAAGGTGAACAACATTGTTTTTGTGCCATCTTAAGTGACTGAGACTGACCTTTAGGTAGCTCTTGATGAACTGTGCTGCTCTGACTGCAGTTTCTACGTTAAAGCTGATGTCCACTTTGACCTTGGTCTCACAGTCAGTGAGTTTGATGATCGGCACCTAGAATTCATTCAGTTCATGACTTTATAATAGTTTAGTTTCAAACACAACCATCATAAAAACAAAATCATAATCTATAGTCGGCTTACTGTAGCTTTGTCGAGGACTTTGATGGGGAAGTTGCCGGCCACGTTGCGCTTTTTCAGAGCTTGCTCGAGTTCCTGCAGCGGTGGATGGTCCCACTTTCCAAACACCACCAGATCAATGTCACTGTGGGCAGAAAAGGAAAAATCTCTGACCTTTATCCTTTATAAGTGCTCCGTCTACATGTGGTCTCAGTCTGGTCCACTAAGCTACATGATCACAGGAAAGACTAAAGAGTTGTCCAGAAGATAATCATTACAACCTGCCATAATGAGCTTAAGCTGCAAACTGTTTATAAAATGCTGGACTCAAATAAATTATTGGAATTAAAAAGTTAAGTAGAAAAAAGTCATCAAGCAACAGGAAGAACCTCAGCCTGGAGAGGATATGGAGGCAGAGTTCAGTCAGGAATTTGGGAGAGAATCTTCCTTTTTATACAATGTTATCATTTGTTTGGAAACCAAGATCCCAGAGTCTGGAGGAGGATTGAAGGAGCACAGAATCTAATACGCTTGAGGTCTAGAGTGGCATTTTGACCATCAGTGATGATTTGGGGAGCCATGCCATCTGCTGATGTTGGTCCCCCACGTTTTATTAAGTCGACACAAGTATCCACCAGGACATTTTAAATCACTTCAAGCTTCCCTCTGCTGATAAGCTTTATGGAGATGCCGATTTCAGTGTCCAGCTGGACTTGGCACCTGCTCACACTTCCAAAAGTCCCACTACCTGGTTTAATGACCCTAATATCACTATTCTTAGCAAGATCTGCGCTCATGCCATTCTGCATTAGTACAGAAATTCATGCAAAATGAGCCTTGTCCAAGTTCTGATTGCAGACCAACCTTTTTAATCCATTCTTTATTGGTCTTATGTAATATTCTAACTATTATGCCCCTTGTCAGCTGCTGCGCTGCAGCTCACTAAACCCAACTTAAATATAAAGGTGTTATTTCTAATCTACAAGCACAACAAATGACCTCCTGCTGCCTCTACTTACTCTCTTCCACAACTCTGAGACCTAAATGTAAAGCAAACAAGAATGCAAAAAAAAAAAAAAAAAAATATATATATATATATATATATATATATATATATATATATATATATATATATATATATATATATATATATATCCATCCGTCTCACACACACACCTCTAGTTCTTCCTAACTAGTAAATAGCTATTTTATAAAATGGGTTCAGGTCAGGTCGTTGAGCAGAAACCAAACGTTACCTTGTAGGAAGATACAGTCCAGTGCTGAAGCTGCCAAATATCTCCACCTGCAGATAAGAGGAAACAAATCTGCTTTGACTCATGATACATTCCACTCCTGAACAATATGAACACTTCATATTTAACAAGAGCAACTACACTAAAGCCCTAATGCAATATTTTTTCCAGTTCTAAGCTCTTTTTTCCTCAATGTAAGCCCTTTCAAAATCCAGAAAATACCACAATTCAAAAAAATTAAACCATTTTCAAAGATTTCATAGGAACTCTGTAGTACTTGGTAATGATATACTCAGCTGTAAGTACTCATACTGTTTTGTAAAATATAGTATTGTGCAACAACCCTACCTACAAATTACACACAAAAAATGAGCACATATTAATCCCAGTATTTTATAATACAACCCTACTGTCCAAAAATGAAGATAAAAAGTGTGGAAATCTGAACGGTTAAGCCAGTGAAACTGCAGGTGTGACCTCTGACCTAACTTACCCGTGCAGTGGGCCACAAATCCTTGATGACCCCTTCTATCCTTTTCACAACATCCCTCCTCATGGCCTCCTCTTCAGGTCTTGGTGACATGAAGTTGAAGAAGTCCACTATTTCCTCATGAAGGCTGAGAACAACAAAAATGTGACAAAAGTAAAAATCTGAATTCTAGCGAGGCTGAATTGTGTCAATATTGCACCCAGGTGTGTTTCCTCACCCATTAATGCCCGGGCTGTAGCGCCTGCTCTTCCACAGGCTGCAGGAGGAGGAGTCCGCATGGTGGCCGCTGAAGGCGCTGGACAGGAGCGGGTTGAAGCCGTGGAAGGTGTTAGCCCGGTTCAGGTGCCTCCTGCGGCCGGATGGATGGGACTGGTGGTGCTTGTTCCCCTGGTGATTCTTCATCCCGGTGGGGGTGTGGCCGACGGATTGTTGCACGCTGCGACGGTGTAGCTGAACGGTGTGAAGAGGCGGTGGAGGGGGGTGCAGCTGCCGGAGATTGTTCTCGTTCAATTTGCGCTCACCGAGGTGCGAGAACTGCTCGGCGTCCTCCGCCACGTTCAGGTTGTCGATTTGCAACGAGGAGCCGCGGGGCGAAGAGCTGTCGGCCTCCGAGTCCAGAGAGGACGAGGACGGCGACAACGAGCCTTTCCTCCGGACGCTTCCCCTCCCTCCGCTGCTGCCGTCTCGCCGCGGCAGTTTCCCGAACACAAACCCCGGCGGCGGTGATACGTGTCTGCAGCTTTCGCTGCAGGAGTCCGCGGAGTTTGCGTTCTGCATCGCAAAGTTGCCTTGGTGGTGAAGGTGGTTGTCAACGCCGAAATGTGTTCCGAATCCCTGCGTGGTTCCCCAAAAATGCATCCACAGGGAATTGGCCGGTCCCTTCTGTTCCGGCTGGATCCAAGCGGTCCTAAGATCCATTGGACTCGAGTTCACAGAACCTCACCACGAAAAATGCGAAGCAACTTCGCGAAATAACACTTTGCACCTGACGTCACGAAAAAAATTAAAAGAGACAGAAGATGCCAAACTACTCGTTGTCTTCAAAGTGCTTCATGTTAGGAAACTGGTTTGGTTTGTTAAGCGGCTTTCACCAACTCCCCATAAGACAGCTAGTATGGCGCACCCAGCATCAGCGACTGCGCATGTGCGAGGGATTTAAATCTTTGTTTGAACACACCCCTCAGAGCCAGTTGAATGGTCAAGCTAGATAAACAGCTCACACTAGCGGAAGCTGTCTGAAGAGTACAAGAGACATGAATAATCCCCTTCTAGACTTGAAAATAAAGCACAAACGAGCAATCACATAAAACAGAGAAAAGATACAACAGCAACAAACAGCATACGAATATACAATTGTGATATCCTTAAAATGTACATGGTATTGACTAATTCAAGGTGTGTTCAGTGTCAACCATAGTCCCAGTCAATGTGTCTGAAAACACCTGAGTCCATCTTTATGTGAACACCTTGTGAGCACCTGTGTGTGTATATGCACGCTTGTGTATGTAAGGTTTATAGTTATATTCAATAATAAGTTCGAGGAGCCCCAAGACCCATGGAAGACGTGGAGGAGGTCTGGGCCCCCCAGATAAATTTTTCTATCAAACTCACAGAAGAGCAGTTACAAAAACAAATAAGGTGGGTTACAGCAAATCAAATAAATGTATTCAGTCCAATAATTCCAAATTCATAGACATCATGTACTTGTATAATGGAAATACTTCTTAGAGTTAAAAATATAAGCCTTCCAAATTGTCTTGAACTGTTGAACATTTAAGTTTAAAGAAAACACAATTTCAGAGGAGTTTGTATCATGAAAATATGTAAAGTAAGAACAATTATATGTGTTTACATTTTGGGACCCACATTGTCAGCTTAATGAAATGTATGTAAAGTACCTAAAGTGATAAAATCTAAAATAATCAAGGTTTATAGTTGCTTTATTATTCAGAAAGAACATCAAATTATAAGAGAGGAATGAATAAACCATCAATTTCAGGTTTTTTATGTTGTCAATGTGTTTGAAAAATATTTTTTTCTCTCATTTTTAATAATTGTTCCTCAATCTGATACATTTTTCATTTATATCGAGAACATTTTCTTTTTTTTTTTATTACCGCCATCTGTCCATAGGGCTCGATATGCTGCTTAAATTCTGTTATTTACCTGGTCAAGTATAATCAAACACTCTGTAACATAAAATCGTTGAAAAAAAACGTTTTTAAAATAAAAATAAAAATTTTGATCAGTTATTAAGGATTCGTTTAAAAATAAATTACCCAGACCTACATTTTTAAAAATTGCATAAACTTTCACTATATCATCCGATATAAGAATTGAAATGTCAAGTTTTACTCTGGTGGGGCAAACCAGAAGTAGTAGTCGCAATTTTTCAACATTGCGTTAATGAATCCATTGACATGAAACCTGCCGTTTACAGATCTAACAAACTTGGAAAATGTTGCTCTTGCACTTAACGGTATTTCTATTTACTTTTGTGCCAAAAAAGTATCCTCTTTGAAAAAATAAAATCCTAAATAAAAGCTGAAGAGTTTGTGGTCATGTTTTAAAACGTCCAGCCTTTCAGAAGTAAGATTATTGCTGTTGCACATTATGTACTATTCCCCAGCAGTCTAATGTTATTTCTGTCAAAAGCATAGATCAAAAAACAAGACAACCTTAGTTCAATATTTTGCATTCACTCCTGTTATTTGAGCCATATCTTAACAAATGGTGACACACAAAAGCACAAAACCACTAAGATGGTCACGTTTGGGAGGATTTTTTTTTAAGATGATCACTTTTAATATAATTTTGGGAATAATTCTGCAAGAAGAAACCATTTAATCATGTAATAATGTGTTGAACTTATTAAAAAAAACAAATAAATAAAATGTGACTGAAGTCAATTTACAAATAGATGTGTATCTTTTAATTAGAAAAATAAAAGTCTTTCAAACTGCACAAAACATTTACAATCACAGTTTTCAGGAACAAGTGTTATCCTACATATGTACATCAGAACCACAGTTACATGTGAACACAGCTTTACAGTATTTTTACAGTGTTACCTGAGAATAATAATGATGCACATCCAGCATTCTTTAGAGGACGTGTGGTTGAGTAAAACGTTAGGAAACCAAATGTTTAGGTCTCTTTTAAAAAAACAACAACAAAAAAACTTTGCTACAAAGATGGAGGAAATTGATTTTTATGACACGAGTACAAAAAAAGATATTTAAAAATTCTGACGGTATCTGTAATAATTTCAATCAAATAAAAAACTAAAAACATAAAATGAAACTCCAGGAATCCTGTATTACAAAAATGTTTTCCCCCAGTTTGTGTCTAATTTTTAAAAGAGTAATTTAATTGAAGAGTAAATTCCAGTTAACACAGAAATGTACATTTTCAGCTTTTGACCTGTCTGCAAATAGATGCGATCTGATTAATGCAACTTGTGACAGCTGGAGGCACGCTCTGTGTGGTCTCTCCTCTCCATCCTGCCAGGGCATCGAGGGCTTGTTTGGGGCTGGAGGGTGATAGGTCATAGATGCAGTAGACGGCTGCTAACTGGACCTCCCAGGGCACACCTGTAGGCACAATAAGAAATATCACCATAATATTTTTATTTATAAACATACATGAAATAGATAAATATAGAAATAGCAAAAAACATAGATATATGTCAAGAAAGAAACATTTTTGATGCATGACAGTAAGGGTTTGAAATTGGGAGCAATTTAAACAAAAATAAAATTCCCCAAATTAACAAAAGTATATATAACAAACAAACTGAATTAATGCATACAAACTAGTTCAATTCATACCTTCAGTTTGTCCATGCCTACCAAATGCATTGATGACATTGGCCACAGTGACCACTGAGGTAACACATCTCTCCTTGAGGCCCAGCTGGCAGAGGCGTCCTATTCAAACAAAAACAAATTTAAACTTTCTACTGTCCTAACATTACTGCAGTGTCACAATAATTCAGGTTATAATTAACACTAAAGTAACGCAACAACTGACCTATGAGTCGGAGTACAGTAGCAACATTCACATCAGAGACGGGCTCTTGCTCTCCTCTTGGCTGCGTTACCCAAGTGTTCATTAACGGCCACAGCTCATTGCTGTTGATACAAAATGAATAGGTAAGAAGGGATCGAATCAGCTTCATAGAATATTTTCTTTGGTACAGAAAATAAAAACCAAACATACCCCAGTATATGTTCATATGTCCATTTCCACTTCTTGTGGGAACACAGGAGGTGTAATGTGTAGATTTGTTCCCAAGCTTCAGGTCCCAAGTCTTCGCCATAGCGACTGTGTTTGATGAAAGACTGTTTTGACCCCGATCGGAGCTCAGTCAGTGTTCTGGAGATCAGCTGGTCAAGGCTGCAGGGAGGATTCTGCAATAAGAAAAAGACAAGATTTTAAAAAGTGCAAGACATTTATTTAGAGGCAATATTTTAAATAATGGGCTGACCTCAAACTATGTTAAGGTTTTACAACATTTTTAATGCACCTAAAATATATTCAATATAGACACTTTGTAGTACTATAAACTGCTTTCATTAGAAATGTGTTAGGAAAACTCTGATGTCAGGTAAATTATGTAAGCATGAGACAAATGTAGGATTTTATCTTTACCTTTTCCCAACCAAGGAAAGTTGTAAGGCAGCTGAGAAGCCCTTCTTGTTCCTTTAGCTTGGTGACAGCATGAATGGCTTGGCACAGCAAACTGCTGTCTGACAGAACGGTCGGCCATGTTGTTACCATGAACAAAATCAGCTTGGCCGAATCTGGGAAATCTAAAGAGAACAAACAACACAAATCTAATTATTATTACAAAACAAAATAGGATTTAGAATGCATTTATAATTTTGTTCATGCTCAGTGTTTTTAATTCAAAAATCCAAACAAAAACCACAAAAAAAGCTGCCTTCTACTAATATAGGTGTAACAAAGATGAGTAGAGAATACATCGCTAACCTTCAGTGAGGATGCTGTAGGCCAAGATGTGAGCTCTCTCCCAGAATCTCTTCTGCCTACAGATCCCTGTGTAGACTCTACAGAGAGCCTGTGTGCAGTTTGTGTTGAGGACATTTTTTTCAGCCTTCAATTTGTTCAGGATGGACAACATCATGTCATCTACCTGAGACTGAGAAACAATAAAACAAAAAAATAGTGCATAAAATGTGGGGAAAAAAATCCTCCAACAGAAACTTGGCTGTTACAGAGCACGTAATCTATCAGTTTTTACAAAAACTTTGTGTTAATATGTTTTGCTTTATGCCCTCTATATTCTTCTTTCTATGAACACTGGAAAAATTGTGAAAAAAAGTACACTAACCGAGCTAGACTTGCAAATCTCAGCGATGACCTGCTTCTCTTCGTCTCTCAGGACAGGCTTTTTGGGCAGATTCCCAACATAAAGGTGGCTCTGGAGGACAGGCAGCAGATCAAAGCACTGGTTTGAAATTTTCTCCAAAAAGTTAACAGCAATGTCTTGCTCAGCTGCTTCTCCATCTCCTAAAGATGGAGAGAATGTTTTCAACTGGTCGCTCCTCAGAGTGCTGGGCGAGGTGGGCTCTTCTTTGCTGCTTGAGGACATGGTTGGCACCTGCTCTTCAGTGACTCCAGCAGAACTGACTTCAAGCTTTGGGCATTTGCTCTTTTTAGGTAGAAGCAAACTGACGGCAGGTCTTTTTTCACCCCTTGCCTCGGTCTTTGTAAAAGCCGTTGAAGTGGAGCTGATGGATTTGAAGCTCGACACCTGACCGTCGGATGTTGTGGGTAATGTTCCGCTTTCCGACGAACACATGCTGAGACTGACATTACCTCTGAGGATACTCAGAGTCCGGGCACGGGCAGACAGCTCAGGATACATGGTATCAAGGATCTTCATTGAGTTCTCCTGAGGTGGACTGGTAGAAACTGATGGGGAAGAATTATTTGCTTTAGTGGGCAAGCGGCCAGGAACGGGCAAAGCATGTTTGGGAGTGGCAGAGCCAAACTGTAGAGGTGACAAGGGGACTCCATTCGGAGGGGTCGGGCTGTTCAGGCAGGAGGAACCTAGTTGCTGACTATTTGTTAATAAGTGGGCCTTAACAGGAGTGGTAGGTGATGCCACCTCATCCATGGGTGAAGGAAATGAAAGCTTTCCTATTGCATGCCTTGGGTTGATAGATTTTCCTGCCTTTGGGGGTGTGCTCAGAGGGGTGAGGACAGGAGGAAGTGGGGGACCCATTTCAGTTAGAACATGGCTGATAAGCTCTGGAGTTTGAGCTGAATCTGGACCTTCCATTAAGCTAGATTTTCCTTTGACAACTCCTTGTGAACTTTGCTCATCTTGCATTGCTTCAAAAGTCTCCAAACATTCATCCTGTTCCTTTTCAAGTGAAGTATCTTTCATTAGTGTGGAAGTAGAATCTGCATCTGTGCCGTCCTGAGGGAGCTTTTTGACAGCAGCTTGTTCAGTGAGTTTATCTCCATTTGGAATGAGAGTCTCTTTGTTTACAGTGTTTAGGTCTGTTGGTAAAGCCTGTAGTTGTACAGAGGGCAAACAACACGTAGGACTCAGCGGTCTATAAACAGACTCAAAAGACTTGGAATCAATGGCTACATTTTCTGAGAATTCAGTAGACAACGGAACACACTCAGCCATTAGTTTGCCATTTGTTTTCTCTATGTCAACATCCATTTTTGGTGGAGTTTTAGAATTAGATTCACTATGTGCCTGATCAGAAAATGGCCTGTCATCTCCTTTCATCACTGAACTCTCAGGTTTATTATGGGCTTCTGACTCAAAGTGTGAGGTGGTACAATCAATCCCTCCAGTTTCCTGCACAGCGTTCTCATCATTCTCCCCACAAAGCTGGGTACTGTCATCATTTCCCATCCTCTCTTTGAGGATTTTATTTGAGACACAACTAATGCTGTGACTGCTGCTTGATAGAGTAAACTCAGGCATTTCTGAGCCTACACACTCTGTACTCTCCTGGACTTTAAATGCAGTGCTATCTGCACTGCGCTGACAAGAATCCTGATGACGTTTTTCAGCTTCTGAGCCATTTTCTGTCACATCAGCACCGATCAGAGACTCACTGCATTTTGAAACAACTAAAGGTTGATTATCTCCATAATATGCAACTGCATCATTTCCTCTGAGCACCTCTCCACCATTAGCAGTATCTAATGTGGCATCAACCAAACTTGGGTTGATGTCCGTTTTTCTAACATCCTCCAACTGATCCAATGTTGTCTTTTCAAAGGCATTTTTTGTTTCAGACATGCTGCCAACACCACTGCTGTTGGGGTTCCCACTACAGGAATCTTCTGGAGTTTCATCAGTCAATGGAAGGACATCAATTAAAACTTTACCATCTGATGTGTAAGAGGATAACGATGCCATCTCATCCTCTGGCAAGATGTCTTTTTCAGAATGAACTTCTTTACAGTTTTCCTCAGGTTCACCATTCAGATTAGGAACAGCACACAAACCATTTTGCCCCAAGTCTTCTTCTTTGGAAGTGTTTTGGTATTCCTGCGTTATGACGTCTAACAATTCCATATTATCTTCTTTCTGAAGCGTAGATGACAATGGACTGCTGTGGATTAATAGTGGTGTGATATTTAAGGGATTTTCTTGTTTAGGAACAGACGAATGACCAGAGGGTTCAGGATGACCGCCCTTATCTCCATCGTTTATCTCCACTGATTCCATCTCGTCATCCTAATGGAAAATAACAAAATCAAGTGAAAATCCAAAGCCACCATGAAATAAGAATTAAGTAATAAGCGAATAACTGTGTCATTTTTTTAAAGCTATAACAGAAATAGTAAGAATTAAATAACAAAAAAATTCTCACCCAGTCTGAAAATGGAGATATGCAGGGAAGCATTGGTCTAAACAGTTCCAATATTTCCTCAATAGAAACTTCAAGGCTGTTGGTTTTTTTTGGAGACCGCTCATCTGGTTTGTGTTTGGGCGCTCGCATTCTGTTGCTGCGATCGCCTGCTCGCTTCTTGCCACTCGAGCGCTGAGGGGACACTTGGTGCTTGACCTCATCTCGAGTCCGAGGAGGCGTTTTTAATAGTGCGTCAGTGGCTTTGGTCTGGATAAAATAACAGTTGGATTCACTGATCTTCTGGGAAGCAGAAGGTGACATTTCTCTGGGATTAGACTTCCGTTTGGTTTGTGGAGACGAGGGAAGAATTCGCCTGCAACTAAACTCTGGAACAGAAAAAAACAAAAATCTGAATTTAGTCAATAACTGCAAAAAAAATGCAGACAAGGTTATTAATTACTCACCTGGTGAGTGCAACAGGCTTTCTGACTGCTCCTCCTCTGGCTCTACACATGACCATATATTCTGCAGCAGCAACCGTACTTTTTCTGACAAGTTCACAAAAAAATACAGCTTTAATAAATCAGCTTTAAGGGTTAATAGAGGTTATTATCAAATAAGAATTTAAAAGAGTAACTTGTACCTTTATCAACTTTTGGTTCAGCAGGTGCACTTGCTTGAGCTGCTACACTTCTATATTCTTGAAGAGAAATAATTCAAATGTTATTTATGTCACAAAAACATATGAAGTCAGTAATAAAATGAATCCTGCAGTTGAATGATAAATGTTTGGAGGCTGAATATTAAAATTCTATTATGATGTCAAGTTTAGTTTGGACTTCTTAATATGGCTTCTTAATAACTTCACCATAAAAAATTAAAAAAAAAAAGTTCTGAAACAGTGTTTACCTTTACACCTCTCTCTTTCCAGTTTAATCAGTCTCACCTACAAAAGAATGGTGAATACAGATAATCAGTTCCAAGCAATTACAAAACCCAATGTGCATATTTAAAATTCCTCACTATACCTGGAGGTCGTTAATATTCCTATCTAGTATTATCTTCTCTTTGGTCAACTGGGATATTTGATGATTCTGTTGGCAAATTGAGTCTGTAACAATGTTGGGGGAAACAACAACAGATATACAAATAAATAAGCCGTCTTATACAAACAAATCTAATGATGATGTTTAAAATGAAACATCTCTAAAACTCACCTTCAAACTGTTTAACTTTGTTTTCAAGATTTTCTTTTCTAAAAACAAGATTGCAGATTATAAATTATTTTCCAACAAAAATATATATTAAAAATAATAGAACAAAACCTCATATTTCTAAATGTGTTTTAAACCCTCTTACATGTTTGTCAGTGAAGCATTCTCTTCCTGAAAAACTGATGCTTTTTCTGCTTCTGCCTGCGATTTCTTTAAAGAGACCTAGAGGTTAAAAAAAATGGTTTCAAAGATGACAATTAATGACAAAATGCTCATCAACAAATCAAAACTGACTGAATCAAATGCTTGTAGGAGTTTTATTTTACCTGAGTTGTTAACAGATCGTTTTCAACAGCAGCCTTTTCTCTTCTCAGCTTTGCATTTTCAAGTGACTGTTTTTCTGTTGAATCTATGAGTTTACAAAATATGTACATTATCATCAACTACAACTTTGCCAAGTCTCCCAATATATATTTTTAACATGTAAGCACTACTTACCTTTAACACACTTCAGCTGATCTTCAAGCTTCTTGTTTCTGAGAGAAAGGAAAATAATTATTTTAAATGTTTGCTTCAATGACAAAAACCTTTTCTAGTCAGGTATGTCTTGATTGTGACAAGGACAGTTACTTACTCGGCTACAGTCTTGTCGTTTTCCTGCTTTAATATTTTCATCTGTTCTGACAGTTGTTCATAAGCCTTCTGTGCATCCTAGGTGATTGGGGCGGGGGATAGGGAGATAGGTGAGTTTTGTACATAAGCACACGTTTATAATAAGAAATACTGGTACAACATCAAGTAAATTACTTTTCATATAGAACATACCCTTTTTTCTTCCAGCTCTGCCTGCACCGACTCATAATCTGCAGTCTTTTTCTGCAACGAAACCAACTGGATTTGGAGTTCTTCCAGTTGCTGTTGAAGCCTAATTGTGTCACTGCATGAGTGAATGTGACAATAACAAGAATGTGTTAAATCATTAGCAAGCTAAATCATATAAAAGCCAGTGTTGTCTACAAACTAATGTATTTTATTTATTCTTTGTTCACATGAAACTAGTATTGCTGGTTGTTGCTTTATTTTCAAATGCAAAACAACCATAACATTAGACTTTCACTGTAATTTATTTTATGTGCACACATAATGTCCTCACAGCAGTAAACAGTAAAAAGTTTAAACTGATTTCTATTATCATATGGCATATACTTTAAAATTATGCACTATTTTATCTAAACAATTATCACAACGTGTTAATTGAAATTGGGCAGGTTACCATGCAAACTCAACTCACTCTGTATGTGTGATCTTCTGTTTCAGTGCCAGAAATGATGACACATATTCTGTCAAGCTCTGAAAGAAAGGGTAACGTATAGATAAGGAACTTGTAACGATCAATATGCTAATTTGAGGCTATTATTAACTAGGATGCTAATCCGTCCTTTGTTATAGACAAGGAACAGTATTCCTAGACATTATGTAGAAAGCTTGTCTGACCTGGTGCAAAACAGAGCAGTTCTGACAGTGTCCGACTATCGCGTCCGCGGCAATTGCTGCCGTTTTCGAGTGACTGTCTCCTGGCATCATGGCAGGAAGCTCAAATCCACTGAAACCCTGAAGGCTTACATTAAATAGCGCAAAACCAGACCACCGTCTCTCGGAGTCACAAATTCTGAAAGGTTCAAAACAACATCACACATTTTCGTGTCTCCCACGTTGATCAAGGAACCCAAGCCAGGACCCCATAAGGGAAGGTTCTTGATATGCCTGTATATAGAAAAAATACTTTTCGCTTCCTTGAAAAGTATTCAAAGTCACACTTATATTTGACAATATATTAATAATACATATACTTAAATCCGCATGTATTATTTTTCTCAAACTGAAATATTTATTTTTTTCAGGCCATCAGATATTAGGCATTATAATGGACACCCACTTAGCTAAATCTCCACTTTATCGTGTGTCCGGTAGGAGGCGTGCAGCACTTTAGAAGTACTGTTATATATGTTTTAATATGCTGTTACATTTAAAATTAGGAATATAGTCAAATAAGATTATTGCAAACAGAATGAGCATGAATTAGCCATGCCTAAAAATCTATATATGCGTATGTTAAAACGTTTAATTTTGCATGAAAACACACTCTTAGGAAGATACATCTTCTAAATGGCGACATCTCCTGGATAAAGTCAAGCTATTGCTTCGCATTTTGCTTCTGTGAAATAATAAAGTTGGGAATTAAATGTTTATTTGTTACGCTACATTAAAATTAAATTATGCTAGTATAAATATTTTGCAGTCACTTGAATGAAATGGTTTGGATTTGTCTGTGCTGTCTTGACTTCGAAAGACAAGGTTGTCTTTTCCGCAGATGTATATACCTAGGCACTATTCTTTTTTTTGTTAAACCACTACCGAAATGATACATAAAATATTACAATTCTCCCACATGGAATGAAAGCGTTTCACTCTCCAAAATCAAAAAATTAAGAAACACTCATATCCATCCCTGGTGGTCTAGTGGTTAGGATTCGGCGCTCTCACCGCCGCGGCCCGGGTTCGATTCCCGGTCAGGGAACAAGGGTTTTTGTTTATTAATAACTTTGGGACAATTCAACATGTTTTTGGCAGGCAAACTAAACATTTTTAGAATTAATTTGGTAATGTGCATCTTTTTATTGCACCTTAGTATTCTATGAGTTGAACCAAAATCTACATAGTCAACAGAGGGTGATGTTGCACTGGTTTTAAGTTTTTCTGATCACTCCCTCTTTGCTTTTTCTATGACTCAAACTACACAATTAGATATGCAAATACATCTGTTGGCAATTTTCACCTACACATAATAGAAAATCATTATAAATAGCACAAATTCACATTTTCACCAATTTTGTGAAATATATTTTTTAACACATAATCTGGCAGTTTTTTTTTTATAATAAAGACAACTCATTGTCTGCAACAGTCTATACATACATGTACTAAACCTAAGGAAGAATGTCTCCATGACCTGTTCTCACTATTTAAAGTGGTTACTGATTTGTCAGTAGTGCTAATAAGTACACAAAATTTTTATTGTAACAAAATTATTTAAAAAATCAACCTCAGGTCTACTGTACTGAACCATTTATTTGCTACCTTTAGAATCATACTTAAAACTGTAAAATTAACATATTTTAGAAATTACTGGACAGGTTTTGGTGTTTGAGTCTCTTTTGTGATACATAGTTGCACTGATTTCTGTGGCATAAGGTTTTGATCCCAGCAGCCAAGTGGAAAGTTTGTAGGTGCATCCTGATGGAATGATAATAGGCCTTTAACTTCAGATGAACCTTTGTGAGTGTTGCCTTGAGGCTAAAGAACCACCTCTCTCCAAACAGATGAAGCGAGAGATAGCCTAGCTCCTTTAAAGTCAGAAAGGTGAGTGCTGTGTAAGGCCCCTATCTTCACGTCTGTCCCTCACAGATAATCTGTTGTGTGTTACCAGACATGAGAAAGGTAACATTTTGGATGACAGATTTGTATCTACCACCTTTGTTATCTACAGGAAGCCCTCTGTCTGATCACTATCTTTATATAAACCCAATTCTTCTCCCTTCTTGTGTGGTTAGATATTCTTTTTTTTCTGTTAAGCTGATGCTAAAATGGATTGTTGCTCTGTACATTATTACTGAAGATGCTTTCTCTAACTTTTATTGAGAATGAAGCTAATTTAGATGTGGGGATATTTTGGTTTTGTCTATTCACTAAAAATGCTGGCTTTTAACTTGACCCGGGATGTCTGTGCATCCAAAGACTAATGACACTTTTCCATTACAACATGTGGTATGGTGGCAGTGCAGCTCATACTCAATGGTTTTCCAATATGGGTTGTGCCATGTAACTGATACAGGGAAGTGTGTCTTGTGTGTTTCTGCAGAAGTCGGGTGCAGTGTCAGCTTCATTTCTTCTTTTATTTTTATATTAACTGTTTAGTAGTCCCTTTCTTCAGCGATGTTAAAAAATATAAACTTTGTAAAGCGACTGACTCTGAATAACTGATTGGTTGGTTGCTTCATATCCATTCCCTGTTTCAGGGTGCATTTAAAAACTTTAATTCCAGTGAACGTTCTCAAAGCGCTCATTTCTTTGAAGTGGGTTTCAGTGGAGCAGCAGAAGCATTTTAATGTGTTTAAAGTCAGAGTAAAGAATATGACTTGTTAGTTGAAAAAAAAAAAGAATACAAAGAGACAAAAAATAGACTTAAGACATGTTTAAATTTACAAACTTACATTACAGTTGTTAAATCTCAAAGTTACAAAGCGCAGCATTAAAACTACAGGCACACAAAACAACAGGAGATAAAAATGTGGAACAACAATGATAGCCATGTTAATATGTTGAAAGGTAAACTCGTCTTCGGGGCCCAGTTAAACACGTCATTCTAAGAAGCAAAGAGATGGTGCCTTTTTTCATTTTGTCTCTCCGTTTTAAGTTTATTCTCCCTGGTAGATGAAATTCAGTCACTCTTAAAGCTTAGCAAAATAACATTGGGACTCATGCTACAGCTTTCATAACATTTGTTTGTTAATGTTTCAGTTATTTCACAAAAAAAAAAAGAAAAATCCTATTGGAACAGTAAAATTTACATCAGTGCTTTCAGACTCTACCTTATTCAAATCGACTTGTTAATAAAAAGTTAAGCAGTGATTTTAAACAACACGCACTCATGGTTACTGGTAGAGATTTCAACATAATCGTTTTTGAATTATAATTAAATGGGTCTAAAATGTTGTGTTCACAAGTAATGTTCACATAATACAAAATATTTAGCTTTTGGGCATTAGGCACTTAAAAAAGAATATATTTATGATGCCTATTAATACAGTTTTCCAGCAATACAGTAATATAAAGCAAATAAATAAAACAATACTGTACATAGGTAACACAGTTCATTATTTCTTTTCTGAATCATTAGATCATCACACTGCATTCTATAAATCAAAGTGACGAGTTGTAGCACCTCTAAATGTGAACACTTTTCACACAGAAAAGCTCTCACGTTTGATTTCTGTTAAGTGTTCTTTTGCTGTTGTCTTCAAGATATCAAGTTTGACTGGCTAATTTTGGTTTCCATTAAAACCATAAGGTAAGTTATTAAATTGCATCTGTAAAGTGTCCCTTTTTATTAGCAGACCTCAGATTTCCAATTAATATAGAAGAACAGCACAGAACAGAGAAGGACACTTGTTATACATGTATAGCATCCACAGCTGCTGTTTGGACATACCGGTCCCATAAGCTTTGATCAAGTTTGCATTTTTAAATTTCCTTCCCACAATTCTCTTCTCTCTTCTTTTTTTGCTCTGCCCTGATCACATTCCTTCTGTCTGATCAGATTCTTGTATCCATTCATCCAGCTTTGCAGGGGGAGGAAAGGGCAATGCAGCAATCTTGCACATCCATAGAAATGTACTTTTTTTCAGTGCTTGCCACATGCTTGAAATGAAAAGGCATCTTTTCAAGCATAGGCATCAAAAATAGTCTCTTGACTATTTCAGCTACATTTGCGCAGCCTGTATCACGTACAGTCCCTTTGTATTGTTATAGGTTTGAATTTGAACAGGAGTGGCAGCACTGCTTGCCGTAGAATTTGTGGTTGCAGACTCCATGTTGGGGAACCAAGTAACACCAGTTGAAGTAATCCCTACAAGCGAGGTCTGTAGGAAAAAAGGAAAATGAAATTATTTATGGATTTATTGACTTAATTCTGATTGTATTTTAAGATGTCTTCTTCACACAGAATGAAAACCTCACTATGACATAAAAATCAGCTACAACTTGGATGGTTTTTGCAGGGTCTTGACAGCCAGACAGGGACCAGAGTTTGGTCTGACTGTGGGTATACATTATAGCAGGGGTGCTCTAACATTGATCGTGATTAACCAGTCAATGTTGTTAGATTGCGGGATGCCCCCCCCCCCCCCCCCCCCCCCCCCCCCCCCCCCAAGGAGCGAGTTACAGCAGCAGCAGTCGTGCCACAAAATCTCGGTTAAAACGTGACTTGAAGGAGTGCTCATGCGGCAGGATTTACTGCAGCGCCAGCACCCCCCCACCACCACCGGAAACGAGTTGACATGGACCTGCTAATTGCAAAAGTTGCAGGGTGAAATAATGTGTGCACCTCTTATAACACTGCCATGAAAACAACTAACACAGTGAGGGTGGCACAGAGCATCTCAGGTATGGTTAAAATAGCAGAGAAATTTTGTTTAGTACTCAGAGTGTAGAAGCATCACAAGTGCTTTCAAATTGAAGGAGGTTTTCCTTGCTGTTATTTTGTCACATTCTAAGGGGTTGTGTGTTACTTAGAGCATAGTTGGTCTCAATCCAGTGTGACGGCGGTCTTAAGAATGCATTGTGTAAGAAGTTTAGTACCTTTCTTTTCTGGTTGTGGGCAAAAGTTGGTGTTGCAGGCCTGAGATGTTGGGGATTTAAGATAGTGGGCACAGCCAGAGGAAGGCTTTCCTTGAGCCTGGCATTGAACCGTCCGGGCCTGCACTCCTCCTCCACACGTTACAGAGCACTGCACAAAGAAATAAGGTCTCAATGAACACTTTGAGATACACCAGTAACAAAATATTCAAATTCAGTTGTTGACTCACTCCTGTGACAGGTCAGCAGTGGATTCCTTCTTTATTTGAAATTACCTGAGACCAAGGAGACGAGTGCCACTGTGGTGAAGGTGGAGGGTGAGGGAGTGGCTGGGGTGGATAGGAGCGATGAGGTGTCCTCCATTGATGGACTGGTGGAGTTGTGCGAGAGGGACACTCAGCCAGCATGCAGGGCTTCTGGAGTTCAACTGTGGGTTTTGGAACATGGTAGCACTTCTTGGCAGCAAGTTCTCTGTATTTGCCTGCAGTGTCCTTTAGTTCAAAAGTCAGAAATTTTATCAAATATACAAGAAACTTTTCAAGACTTTATAGTAAAACACTACAGTGTCTCAGTGTGTGTTCCAGACTAAACAAACACTTTACAAATAGGTATAAATAAAAGTTGTCATGAAGTTGTTTAGTAATTAGGATGATAATAAACAAATACATTACAGACCTTCTCTGCACACTTGATGAAGCGTGCCTGATAGCCACGACCACATGTTGCTGAACACTGAACACAGAGAGAAATCCTTCATATAAACACAACACTAAACACTCATCTTGCACAATTACTGCTTAATTTAGTTCCACAATCTCTGTCAGTCTTCATCACTGCAGCTGAATTACCTCTTGCCACGTAGAGACAAACCACTGGACCTTGCGCTGTTTCTGGCAGCGTTTGAGGAAGCAGGATTCTTGAGTGGCAGGTTTCTGCAGGCCTGCACACTCGCTGTCTGGCAGCGTGCGAATCTGAGCACCTGCGTTGTTGCTCGTACACAGAGCAGCCCTCTTTTTCAAACCATTGCCACACTTACGTGAACACTGTCCAAAAAACAGAAACAGGATCACGATCGTGTTATTTAATGGTATTTTGGCAAGACAATGCATGCACAACTATTGTTTTCACAGTTCATTTTTTTTATTAATATTTTTTGTTACCTCATCATCATCATGAAAACTCTTTATTATAATGACATTTTTTTGGGTTCAGTAACAAAGACAACAGGATATATTTACTGACTAAATGATTTGTTGTTGATTACATTTTTTTGCTGGCATCATGTTAAAATGAAGTTTTAAGGCTTTAACATGTTAAAACAACAGTACAGAGAAAATCGTTTTTAGCATAGCAACACTTCAAACACAAACATATGATTTTACTGCCTTATTAGTTCAATTTGTAGAGAATCCCACAGCCTGAATATAAATTTGATCATTGATACTAATCTTTATGACACAGACTAAATCAAAATGTTGGAGACATTGCATCACAGCCTAGTCAAACAGGAATTGGACACCATGTTTTGGTATCATCTGAATGTCCTATCTTTTTGCATGGAGGGGCAGGCATTAAAACTTAAACTGGAACCAGCTACCAGGTGAAGATTTGTTTTCTTTTGACCTCAACTTCCATATTCTTCTGGGTATAATGTTGATGGTTTAAAGCCAATAAGATCTTTGTCATAAAATGTGCTGAATCCACCAAACAAAGAATTAAACTGAGAGGTTAAACGACTGAATTCAAACAGAATCATGTTTGTATATCAGTGGAATTATGTTTTACACAATGGATGCTTTACCTGTGACCATGGCCCAGCGATCCAAACTGGTGGACAGCTGTGTGTGTTGCAGGCCTGCCTTCTAACTGGAGCTAACTGGGCGCAGCGAGAGTCAGCCAGGAAGTCTGTGTTGCTCTGACCGGTTTTTTGGACACACTGGACCAGCCTCGCCTGCTCCCCTCCTCCACAGGTCCGGCTGCACTCCCCCCACTCTCCTACAGACCAGCTGGGACAACACAACACGAGCCTGCTGAGTAAACACTTAAAACAGCTCTTCAATCACTTCATTCAGACAAGCCTGAAGGACTCCATGCATGGCAACATGATAACTGTATAATAATAGCTGTAGTAGAAGACCCCCTGTGTTACATCTTGGCTTTCTTTCTTTTGGGATCCTTGTGGATGTCTTGAAATAAAGCTAATGTTCAGTTTTCATACATGTGGGCTTCAGGCACACTGCAGGGATAACTCCTCAGGGTTCTAACCATTTGTTTATGGATGAGTAGCAAATCAAACAGCACAATCAGACTTAAACTATTTCCTTAGCTATAGATGTAAAACTGGAACCCCCTCCCCCACCCACCTGAATTTTACAACTAAAAATAAACATAATTCTTATATTACCTCCAGTTTATTAAATGCACAAACATACACCAACCCCAAATGGCTTTCTGTTTGTGTCTTCAGACTACACTTTCTCAACTGTTAAAAAAAGTAAGTCAGTTAAACTTAGAAACGACAGTTCACCGGCTGCCTTAAAAATTTGATTAATTTCAACTTAGCCAAACACTTTCTTTCAACTCTAAATGTCAAGTACAAATATCCATCCATCCATCCATCCATTTTCTGTAGCCGCTTATTCCTCCACAGAGGGTCGCGGGGCAGCTGGTGCCTATCTCCAGCGGTCAAGGGGCGAGAGGTGGGGGACACCCTGGATGGGTCGCCAGTCCATCGCAGGGCCACACACAGATGAACAATCAGCCACACACCGACTCACACTTAAGGACAAAATACTAAATCAATTAGTCTGACAGTCATGTTTTTGGTATATGGGAGGAAACCAGAGTACCTGAGAACACACACATGCACAGGGAAAACATGCAAACTCCACGCAGAGAGGCCGCAAAGCCGGGACGCAAACCCACAACCTCCTTGATGCGAGGCAACAGCACTAACCAACTGCGCCACCATGCAGTCCCTTGTTCAACACACATACAATATATAATATATATAATTATTTTACTTATATGGTATCACCAATAATCCCACTCCTCCAAACCAGCCAAATTTCACAGATTAAAAAAAAAAAAATCTATAACTTGCAGTTTTAAGTTGACTGAATGCATGAGAAGGAGAAAAATGTAACAATTTGTCAGAACAACTAATAAATTTAAGTTTTTTTGATCAAAACACAAAAAAGTAAGTTTAACAAACAAAACTTAACTAGACAATTTGAGTGAAATTATAAAGATAGATTGAAACAACTTTTTGAGGCTACCCCATGCCTCCATAGAATGTCATAATTCTGCTAATCCCCCAAGCCTTCTCGCTTCTTAAAAGTTTGTTGCATCCATTCCAACTGACCCTAAAGTCATGGTTCATGCAGCTCAATCCCTCATCAAACACACTCTATCCTCCTCTTGTTAAATCCACCCTGATGTACCTGCACGGCTTTGCAACATTTACCAAGAACATGGCTGTCAGCACACAGGGCTGTATATACAACAGGCTAAACTTTTATTGCAGTAATTTAAAACTGGAATGGTATATAAGGTGAATGAGAAGAGCTAAGCTCTAAAAGGCAAAAAAAAGTACTATTTACAGAGATAATACATTTGGTCTTAAGTATGGTAGTGCTTGTCAGAAAGAGGTATCAAAAAAGATTCTAGTCCATTAGTGTGTTTTAATAACCATGTTATCATACATATGGTATGTTGACATGATTTTTTTTGTATCAAAGAAAAGGGGTTCATAATGGTGATACTACTATTAGCATAAAAAAGGCAATTAGAAAACCAACCAACTCACACCTGTTTTTTAAAAGCCACTCTGTATTTCAAGAGTTAATTTATATTCAGGCACAATAAGTTTTCACATTTATTTTAACAAGAAGGGAAATTTAATTCAGGAAATTCAGCGGTGTAACATACAAGTCTCAGGTGGTTAACTGATATTATGGGTTTAATGTGGAAGAACAACCACCCACTGGCTACAGTCTGACATCATATTAATATACTTCATGGCATTTAGTTTGGGGTCTCTTGCAATACTCGAATATCACTTTATGCACATAAATATAAAATACAGCCACAAAACCCAAGAAGTGGAAGAAGTTCACAGATCTTTGTAAGTAAATGACTCTCCCAATGCCAAAAAATTAAGACATGCAAGTACCCCAAGCAAACCCAAGTTCAATACAACTTAATAATATATTTTAAAGGGTAAATATTTAACTTAACGGAACATAAAGATGAGACACCAAAGTTTGAATGTAAAAGACTTTCACCATAGATTTATCACTGTAATCTACTCCTAAAGGTATCACCATACAAACAGTTTTGTGTTCTTGGCTGTGATGAGTAATGGTAATGGTTAGCATCATACTCTTTGGACAGAGGCCCAAGGGTCAAATGTTGCTGTAAAGATAGACACTAGTGGCATTAATAACCTCTGACCAGTGTTTATAGCTTTACTCCAGTGTGTATGCTTGAACTTTCACACGTGTAAGTCAGTGTGCTATTTCTTTGCCTGCTTTTAGCATACATTCAAGATCTGAAATGAAATATCATGTTATAATTAAAAGCAGGCAGTTAGAAACCTATTTCCATGATGTAATGCATGTTGAGTCCAACTCACCGGTGCAGATGCAGCAAAATAGATACAAGGCCTTAAAAATAGTACGATGTGCAGAGATGGGTTGACTGCAGCCAGCTAGTCTAGACTAGCATGTATGTTGTGGTCTGCCCAGAATATGTTTTGACTCAGCTAACAGTTTATAGAAGAAACATTTCCACAAATTCTGGAAATTTGATGCACTTTAAAAATATGTTCAAGTAAAATTAGAAAAACAACCAAACAAATGTGTAAGACAAAATGCAGGGGTTGGGTTTACTCGTTACAAATACTCATTTTATTGAAACTAAACTTAAAGGTCATTTTGAAAAAGCAGCACCAAATCAAGAATGTTGCAATTTTTCACAAACAGAAATGCTAACAAAACCATTTCAAGCTGTAACACTGACATAGAGGATGACAAACAAGCAAGTCAGAGTTAGAAAAACCACTTCACTATGTACATACAAGCTAGCGTTAGCATTATTACAAGTAATGCTTTCTATCTTCAGACTTTTAAACAAATTCAGAGTGTTTGCCTAATGTGTTTGTGTGTGAACTGAGTAAAAACTGAGCTTCATGGCTCGAATCCCTTTTTCAGGGAGTAGCTATTTTACAACTTTTAAGCAGAGGAGTTCCCCAAATTTGCCCATAACAACAAAGAGGCGCATTTGCAATTATGCATGCCTAAGCAGAGTTTATGAGCAACAAATGCAAAAGCCGTCAAAGACTCATCTATAAAACTTCAAATAGCAAATACGGTATTAAAAAAACAATTGTTAATGTGAAGCTCTTAAACCTGACTGGAGAAAATCTCCAAACCAACATTTTTCTTAGTTAGGATGACATCTTTTCTCAAATGAGAAGAAATGAGAAAAAGATTGACATCTTTGTGTAAAGCTAAAAATTCAAACATCGCATGCAAGCGGTGACTTTTAGGGTTCCTAACTGAATCTGAAATCCTTTTACGCCGACATATTTAACCACAAATTTTGTATGTAATGTACTTAAGAGTTGCTTTAAAAAACAAATAATGATCTAAGCTTTTTTAAAACCATTACTGAACACAAAAGTCATAAACTGACATTCTGTAGGCGAATAAACAACATATAGTTCCACAAGTGTTTACATGCACACCCATATAAACTGATGCATGTTCAAACACACCTAAGCAGCTAAAGCTGTAGATAATGAAGATAAGGCCCAAGAGATAAGTGTAAACAGTTGTGAGGTCACTTTACAGGCACTATCACTGCTTCCTCGAGTGAGTGTAAACACATAAATCCATTAGTGAGTAAATGCTGATAGGAGTGATGCTTCTAACTTTGTTAATGATGGGATGTGTTTGAAAGAAGTGGAAATAATTATTACAGAGAAACATAGAAGATAGACATGAATGAAAAGAAATGTAGTCATGTGTAAAAAAAACAAGGAATGGGAACCTAAAAAAGATGACTTGAAAAGAAACAGAGAAGCAGACCAAGATCGTAACGAAGCCAAAACGTCACAAATCCCTGCTGAGAGATTAGAAGGGCTGCAACATGAGAACAACTTAGACTGAATGACAGTTATCCTTGGCTTGGTGCCGGATGCTATCATTGTGTGTGTTTATGTGTGTGCGTGCGCAGCTGGACAGGTCACACACAAAAAAAAAGTCAGAGCATTAAAGGGTCTGAGCCATTAGACGTATGTTTACAGCTGAGTCTTTAGCCACCCAGGTAATGGACACAACAGTTGGCGTCTTAAAGCAGTGTGTGTGTGTGTGTGTGTGTGTGTGTGTGTAACTGTGTGTATTATGTGTGGGAGATGTCACCCAGCTGACCTCAGAGGCGTCTCTTGTGCCTCCGTATGTGAGATAGTGACAGAGAAAACCACAGACTGGATGTGTGCGCTCTCATCTCCTACAACATTTTACTTTGCGTCTCCACAGTGATCCATTTACCAATAAGAGCCTAATTCAATTTTCCACTGTGAGCAAGGCATCGAAACATAATACACTGAAAAAAAATCTGATTCGTCTACATACAGTATTTCTGTAGCAACATGTCAGGGTGCATTAGAAATATTATATACAAGGGTGTAACTCACCAACAACACTGAGACAATTCAATCTGTCTTGTTTTAAACTTTTTATTTAAATACTGTATTAAATAAGTAGTTAAAGCCTGGTATAACTTTTTTGTAAAATATAAAATTTAAATTATTCTTCTAGTGTACAGAATAAATGTTAAAACTTTTACTGATCTTACTGTAAGTTAACCCAGTGATTCATTTCATGACACCTGTGTCCTTAGCAAAGGCCATTTATTCATGTGTAATTTCTTGGCGTCTTATTTATGAAAGATAGTAGAAGTGCAAAATGGACCGAGAGACTGGGACTTTGTGTGGAGCGTGCACCGAAACAAGAAGTGCATATTAAAGCGATCCTTCCTGGTCCCAGTCCAGACTGGTCCAAAGTTATCATCACCGGGGAAATGCAGTCCTCATCCAGTCACAGGGCTGGTGCCATCGGCATAAGCGTTTGATCCAGACATGTATGCCTCCTTACCCTGGACACAGGTCCGTCTCCGGACTCCAAGCACAGCAGTACAGCACCTGGTCCGCTGGGCTGCACATATTATTGGTGGGGATGCAGCACTATTTCTGCACCCTTGGATCAAATTATTGGTGGGGACAATTCAGTGATCGCTGGGTATTGGTGGGGACACGTCACCTCCATCCATGCCAAATCTTCACACATGCTATATGCATAAAAGTAGAATATCTAGAGTAAAAATGATAGCAACCTTTTTTGTAACATTGCTTCATATTGTAACATCCTGGTCAAGCCCAAGCCATCTAATTGTATCTTTACATACTTTATATTTCTATTTGGTAAAAAAAAAAAAAAAAAAAGAAAAAAGTTATATCTGGTTAAAAGCTTTTAAAAAAACAACTTAGATCTGGAATATTTTTCATTATGATTTATATTTTTTTCTGCTTCAGAGCTTATTTTTTTAAATTTGTTTAATTTTTCTTATGTCATCTTGACACTTAAACGCCTGTGGGTTAGGACATCTTTTGGCTAAAGCCTGTTTTCTGAAGTCAAATGTTTATATAAAGTCCTTGGTAACAGTAATGAAACAGTCCTACAGTTAATCATGTAGGCTGCAGATGGAGTACAGTGGTGGGCATCTTAACATAACATTTGGCCAACATTCAACCAACGAGCCTGACAACTCTGACATTTCTCATCTTAGTGAGAATCATCTCACCAGTTGGCAGACGTCTTCCTGAAATGTAACGATGAAAACAAACTGGTAATGACTCCATAATATACAACATATTACTACATGTGATGATACAGGGAACCACAAACTTGCCATTAGTGCTTAAAATGTCCAAGCTAACAAAGCTCTGGAGGAGAACATGACCGTCATTTCCGAGTACCTAATATATTTACATTTTCTTTCAACATGAGCACTACTTTAATTCATTTCTTTTTGTCAGACTATGAGACAGCTCTGTGGTCATGCTGCATTTTCCAAAGATACTTGTTCCAAAATGGAGACATACGCTAAGATGGAAATATTCTGCTAGTCTCAGTGCTATGCAGGGGGAAAGAAATCCCCTTTTTGAACAGCTGTTAGTTACTATAAAAACAAGCAGAAAACACTAATCTAATTGTATACCCATTTGAAACCGTATCCATCAGAAAATCCTTTTCCCTAAACATCTTTTGAAACAGGTGTTGGGACATCATCGCATAATAAATCAGGAATGAGATTGGCTCACAAACAAAATCAAAAAGTCTTAAAGAAAAACTGAGATTTTACCTGAACGATGATTATTGCATGTAAAACACATACAAAATGTTGCAGGCTATTGAGTGTCTTGATTTTGCAGGATTGCAGTATGAGGGTTTGGGTGGGATTAATCCTTAAAGTGCCCATGACTCAATATTTAAATAAATTTATATTAAATAGATTTAATATTTGATACCTCTAGATTAGCGTTGCACCATTATAACTCAAAATACGCTGTAATTATTTCCTAACGAGCAACTCAGAGATCAGAAGAATGCGCTGCCTTCCGGTTCTGCTGGGTTTCTCCTTATTTGGCAGCCTGACACTTCGGCTGCAGTAGGGGGCAGTGCCGTCGCGTGAAAGAGAAACAAAACGCTCGCTAAAAGAAAAGAGACACACGAGAGGATAACTCTGTGTCTGTGCTAGGCGAATGGAGGCGGCAGCACTGGCGCTCTTCCCATTCCAGGTGTCGTGAACGTGCATGTGAGCGAAGAATTAGACCATATAAGCAAGTCCGGATCACTATAACCTCAGGGCGGGCTAGGGGTGAAAAAAACGGTTTGAAACCTACTGGTAGAGGAGGTCTGAAATCTTGAAGAGCTTCTCACTAGCTGTACTAGGAGACAGATAGATGCCATTTTTTTGCACTTTCTGGCATGTTTAAGGTGAGAACTCAACATTGCAACATGATAGAGAAGTCAGAAAACATGGAAAACCATGTCATGGACCCTTTAATGTAACTGAACTCCGCTGTTCATCTCCTGCCCTGCCCTGCCTTTCCTTTAACTGGGTGTGTCTCAGAAAGAAGATGATGGCAAATCATTTAGGTTGTAATGGCAGCAGTCTTACTAATTACTTAGTGTTACATTACATTATGTGCAACTAAATAAAGAAAAAAATTGAAGCAAATACATCAGAGTTCTGATGCATTTCTACCACTTCTGTTTAACGTCTACATCTCATTGGATCATTCATCTCTGGATCTTCATAAATATTGCATTTTTCACAATTGACAACCTACAACACAGAAACTATCTAATTAATTATTAAGGTACTTAAACCCACCAAAAATAGACAATAAAGCTTTGTCTGTTTGGATGTAAAGGTTTAAAGTGAGTGTAGATTTCTACGTTTGGACAGAAAACAACAGAATTTTCTGGACATGCACACAGTGCATTGACGGGATGAGGTCAGTGTCTCAGCTGAACCACTCTCTGCTCGTAAATCAAGGCAAAACTTGTCAGCAGTGTCCTTTTCATTTGCAAGAAGTTGGCTGATATTTCATACCATTGCTAAGGGTGTATGTGGGATTACTTAGAATAGAGGCTGATGTCTTAGCAACAGCTGTCAAAAACTTTTAAATAAATCCTTTTTACTCATTTAAAAAGTTGCATTTATGTATGTAACTATCATGTGGGTTGTAGCATAAAGGAGGTAGAGGTCATTTGTGTATGTCCAGGTGTAAGACATTTCAACATTTCAATCAACAAAAAATATCCAAAGTGAGGAAGGGGTCAAATGCTCAAATGAGTGTGAAAGATACATCATTCATCCATCCATCCATTCTCTGAACTGCTTCATTCAGTAAGGGTCATGGGGAGCTGGTGTTTGTCTCCAGCAGTCACAGGGAGGGAGGCAGGGGACACCATGGACAGGTCACCAATCCATCACAGAGCCACACTAAGACAAATTAGACATACGATCATTCATACTCTCAACCACACCTAGGGAATATTAAGAGTCACCAATTAATCTAACATGCATGTTTTTGGTCTGTGGGAGCAAAGGCGTAGATTTGCTCCTGACATTGGTGTCTGTGCACAGCACCTCAGTCCGCTGGACTGCACGTAATCGAGTTATTGGTGGGGACACGTCACCTCCGTCTATGCTAAGTCTATGCCCATGTGTGGGAGGCAACCCATGCATGCATGGGGACAATATGCCAACTTCATGCAGAAAGGCTGCAGCCAGGATGAAAATCTACGATGACCTTACTGCGAGGCAACAGTGCTAACAACTGCACCGCCATGCAGCCACCTTAGGGGTAAGCTTAACATTTTTAAACAAAATTGTCAATTGTACAGCAGCCCCAGCTTCTGTCAGTCACTCCTGGGCAGCTGTGGCTATCATGTAGCTTAATGCCATCAGCTTGTGAATGTATGTGTGAATGACTGACTGCAGTGTGAAGTGCTTTGAAAGTTCTTGGACTTGATAAAAACACTATGCAAGTGTAGGCCAATTATCATTTATTTACCATGCTTGTGTAAAAAAAAAAACAAAAAAAACAATATAGCAAGTAATTTTCAGTGTGTTATCTCACGAGAAAACGGTCTCCAGGATTCTAATCTCAAAAAGACCTTTCTGTCTTTGTGCCAACATGGAATTTCTCTGTGTTTTCTGGATTCCTCCCACACTCCAAAGACATGTACTGGTAAGTTAGCTTGTTTCAGAATCTTAAATTGTCCATAAGCATGAATGTAAGCATGCTGGGTTTTCCTTTGATGGACTCGGCCTCTGACAACCAGGATGAGATCCAGCCTCCCACAACCCAGACTGAGATAAAGCACTTGTAGAAAATTGATAAATATTACAGATACACTTAAGAGGCTTATCCATCATTTACCTTTCCCATGTGTTGTACCTAACATCAACGTGAGTATTGCAGGTTCAAGAGATTGGGTCTGTCATATCTTAGAAATTATTACTCCAACTACTAATGTGCTCAGGGGATGTATTGCCCTGAACAACACAGCTGTTGTA
The DNA here is from genome assembly GCA_006937965.1 of Callopanchax toddi. Taxonomy (NCBI): domain Eukaryota; kingdom Metazoa; phylum Chordata; class Actinopteri; order Cyprinodontiformes; family Nothobranchiidae; genus Callopanchax; species Callopanchax toddi. Next base: position 78,071 of record SSNR01000335.1, read on the forward strand.
CAAATGGCATGCAATATGTCTCTTCTGGTTTCTGCACAAAATCAGAGAGTGAAATGTGAATTTCTGTGGTCAATAACTTGTTGTGAATTCTATAAATACTCCAAACCTCAAAAATGTTCAACCAAATACTCTTTTTATGAAACCATTATCAACAAATACTTCAAATTTCCTCAATAAATATGATTCCATGTTTTTCTTCCACTGATGTTTTTTATTCATGACTTTATGCCACATGAAACTGTCCAGAGCTGCACAGCGAAGGGAGGGACTTTATTTCTGCGTACGTGTGCTCATTATTTCCTGCATGTCATCCGTCAAACCACTCCCAGTGATGTCTCGACATCATTAAGCCACGTTGACTGATCCTCATCCTCAGCCCAGGGTCAGGGATAAACAGACAGTGACCAAAAAATAAAAGCTTTTTGCCAAGAACCACCAGAACCACACCCTGAAATTACACAATCATTAGTAGGTCCTGCTCCCACTCTTGCTCTGTCATGTATTGTCATTCATCAAGGAGACACATGCAAACTGACACACACTCGTGACATTTTACATCAGGGAACACCTGCTTCCCCACAGCAATTTCAAAGTTAACTTCAGCACGTTTGATCGCCAGAAGTGAATCAACATGCTGCATCAGATAAACGGCCTGTGAAATCTGCACATATGCCACACACACACATACACACACACATCTAAAACAGTGAGAAGGCCAGACAGCTAGAGTTTTATGAGCTTGCAAATCAATGTGATGTGCCGTGAGACTAGAATTACAAATCCTTGGCTCGCTGTTTTAAACAAAAGCTGAAACTAACTATTGCTGACAGTTGGTGAGGTATCACATCGGACTGGACAAAGGCACGAACCAAGGGCGTAGATTTGATCTTGTCATTGGTGGGGACCAGGACGAGGTGGGGGGTGGGAGTGTGTGTGTGTGGGGGTTGCGTGTGCTGCAGAATAAAGCGATATGTACTGTAATCTGGTCCCAAAGTTAATATCGTCAAAAAGATGCCTGATGGTCCACCCAGACTCAGAGCAGGTGCCATAGATTTAAGCGGCTCTGTGCGGGGTGGTTCGCACCGGTCGATCCAAACATGTGCGCCTCCGTCCCCTGGACACAGGTCCACGCACAGCAGCACAGGTAGTACAAAGCTGCAAACTATCTTGTGATTTCTTGGTCTTTGGCAGTGTTAATTTTGTAGACGAAATATTTTCGTTATTTATTTCGTCACGAATATATTTTACCGAACGAAAACTAAACGAAATTCAAAAATATAAAACGAAAAAAGACGAAGACGAAGACTAAATCGGCGGACATTTTCGTCAGGAACGAAAGACGAGACGAGAATTGACAGTGACGAAATCCAATCAGAAAACGGGAAGAATTTGACGAACATACCAAAGAACCAATCAGCAATCGGAGCAGGCGGGACTAGAGAAGGGAACCAATCAGAGTCCGCCTTGTCGGGACGCGCCGGAGTTTGAAAACACCAAAGCAGACTCCGACAGGAACAGACTTTATTAAAAGTGGGTCAAATGAACAGAACAGAGGCTGAGTTACGACGCTAATTTTAAGATAATGGTGGTGAATGCAGCAGAGGATCAAACAGCTGTCAGGGAGACAGGAAATATGGAGTTATGGAGTGAAATGACCGAAGACGGAGCGTTGTGGCGATCACGTTCTGTGTGAGGAGACGGACCGCAGCGTGAGAACAGCTGATCAGACTCTGTGAGTTAAAGCCTGCAGACTTTTGATCTGACGTCATGAGTAAAGTTCTGACAGTTTGCATTATTATGGTATTTATTTGCTCAGGATCACTAGTGTCTTTCCTGACAGAACTCAACACACAGTAGAATATGAATTACAGATCTTTGTGATTGAATTAATAAAAAAAATATTAAAGGTCTCTAAATAAGATAATATTTAAACTACTTAATCAAATTTTCAACAAAATAGTTTAGTTTGAAAGTGAATTTAGTTTTTTTCTGAAGATTAGTCTTGGAAAGGGCTGTGTCTTATAATTAGGGTCATTAACAATATTGGGAACGTTGATAAAGAGCCCATTTGTTTATATAATACTTAATAATGCACTAATGTTAATAAAAGTAAAGTGTTACCCCAATTCATTTAAAGAAATGTAAAATAAACGCACCAGAGGAAAATATATTAATATTAGTGAAATATGCCTATTTTATATTTAGTCGACTAAAATAGTTCAGAATTTTAGTCGACTAAAATTAGACTAAAATTAAAACAAATTGGACGACTAAAACTAGACTAAAATGAAAAAGAATTTTAGTCAAAAGACTAAGACTAAAACTAAATTAAAATTTTGTGCCAAAATTAACACTGGTCTTTGGTTTCTGTTTCTGCTGACACACACTCGCCCTCTTGTGGCGGTTTTTTGACATTACAATAAGCATTATTTACAGTGCTTTTAGTTGAAAAAAAACCTTGGTATCTGTTGCCCTCTTGTGGCAATAAGGTGAAACTACAACAAGCATTATTTACAGTGCTATTAGTTGAAAAAACCTTGGTATCTGTCACTCTCTTGTGGCAATAAGGTGAAACTACAACAAGCATTATTTACAACGCTTTTAGTTGAAAAAAACCTTGGTATCTGTCACCCTCTTGTGGCAATAAGGTGTAACTACAACAAGCATTATTTACAGTGCTTTAAAAACCTGGAAAAATAAACAGTAACCATTATTCAACCATTATTGAACCATACATAGGATATGTTAAAATACTGTAATTTCTAAAGAAGGTCATTATAAATCAAGGCAGTATTGTTTGAAAACAGCTAGCTAATGAAGTGAAGTGTATTCTGCAAGGATGGTAAGCACGTCGGTTCACCGGGCTGCACATATTATTTGTGTGGAATGGGGATACAGCGCTACTTCTGCATCCTTGGATCAAACTATTGGTGGGACAATTCAGTGATAGCTGGGTATTGGTGAGGACACGTCACCTCCGTCCATGCCAAATCTACACCCATGGCACGAACAAAATGTCAAACTAAAAATCTCAAGCTTTTATTTGTCTTGCACACATTTTTTGGTCAGAGTGTAATTTATTGCCTCAATACAAGGAGGGGAAATTTCATAATCACAGAACAGGTGCTTTAGAGGGCTGGAAAAAGGGAGGGGAAAACAGTCAGTTCTGTTTGACACCTTTCATTTGCTTTACTATCAGGAGGTGGTATGGAACGACTGGAATAGTTGACTCAGCCAACAAACAGCTCCTTTAACACCATATGTCAAGTAATTACTGATGTGTTGGTAATGCAGGCTCATAAGACACCAGTCATTCGGAATGGGGAAGGAAGAAAGTTTAAAAGATATAACAAAACAGTAAAACTGTTTACCCTGAAAACAGATCATCAGCCTCCTCAATTTTCATAGATGAATATGCACACATAGAATATTACTGTATAATAGAAATGTGGTTGTCACAGTCTCCAGAACATTAAACATTGTTTGAGGCCAACCCTGAAGTCCACAGGGACCAAATGTATCATTTTCTATCCAAAAAAAGGGTTTCTGGAAAATGTGAGGACATGTCAGCACAGTTCAAAATACTACCTTCAGTGATGTTTGACTGAGCGCCAGTAAAAACCACAGTGGTTACATACTGATTAAATAATTCACAAACTTTAGAAACTTCACTTATGAGTAAAATTGATGGAATTTAATAAGTTGTGATAATTTAATTGCATAAAATAATTTTAAAAAAGAGACATCTTTAGCCATGCTGTCATGTTCTAGTTTAAAAAATAATTTGTGTGTATTTATGATTATTTCTTTTCTTTTCCCCTTGCAATTACTTGAATGTTATCTCTGGTTTTCCCACCAGTATATATTTATACTCCCCTCATTTTAATTCCTTAATTATTGAATTTCCAGTGTCCCCTGTGTTGAATTGATCTCTTGCATGTTTTGTCTGCTTTACTTTTTGTTTAATTCTTGCCTGTTTCTGAAGCATTTTGAACTGAAATGTATTTAGTGTAAGTTCATTCCAAAACTAAGTGTGTTTTTGATTTAAAGTCAGGTAACACTAACCCCAACTCCAGAGAACAGACTTCCTGCCATACTTTGGATTGATTCCAAAAGTTCATTAGTTGTACATTCAATGTTTGCTTTTTGAGAGTTTCATTAAAATCTATCTGATGGTTCAGGTGTTCTGCTAACATCTCTGATGAACAAACACAGGAAAAACATTATTGCATGCCTTTGAATTCATCCTCCATGCTGATCTGGCTTGTGGTAGCTATACAGCCAGGGACAAGGCCAAGCTGCTAACTAATTCAGCTGGAAAGGTGATCGGCTGCAACCTCCCATTCAGAGCTGCATCCAGAATTGCAGCTGAGTCCTTTCACGCCACTCCGTTTTTGCCAGTAAAACAGCTTTGTCTATTCAAGGCACTTACAAAAATCAACTGGGAATGTCTTGAGATGTCTTTTGAAGTAAAATATCCTGTTTAACGAATTGGGTAAGTCCTTCTTATGGTACACTTGCTTCATCTTGATGCTGTAAGATTTTCTTACTAAGAAGTTTTTGCAAAGCCCTCTGTTGCAGTGTAATTTCTTCTTGTGTCACTGGAGTCTCTGTTGACCCCTAGCCTGTGGAGAATTTGTCTGCCCTTACTGAGCCTATCAGGTGCCCTACAGCTCAGATTTCAGGCCTTCTGTGAGCCTTGACCATTAAACTGCCTTGCTTACAGCCATATTCCGTCTTTGACACTGATGTATAGTCTAGCTAGACCCTGCTGAGGTTCTGGCTTCTACAGTTGTCTTGCTTGTCTTTTAAACTTCTGGGTGATTTTCCAAAGTGAAAGACTTCCTATGTATTTTAACTGCTGGGAACTCCCAGACTCCCAGCAGCAGTTACTGCTGCACCATCCTTTTTTATGCCCATTTGATCATGTTCAGGGTTTTGAGGAGTTGGTTTCTATCTCCAGTTGTCATTAGGTGAGATGTAGGGTACACCCTGAACAGGTTGCCAGTCTATCACAAAGCCACATGGGTAAAGACAAGCATACACACACACTCAAACCTAGGATCAATTTAGCATGCATGGGGAAAACATGCAAACACTACACAGAAAGGCCCATGGGAATAGAATACAAGAAGTTCTCGCTGCAAGTAAATGGTGCTAACCAACTGCAACACCGTCAAGTCCTGCAATACTTCATGCCCACACACACTAACACAGCACTAAGCCATCGAGGTTTTGCATGAGTGAATAAAGAACAGATGGCATCTTGAGGATTTCTGCTTTTAACCAACAAAATGCAACAAATGTATGAAGAGGTCTTAACTTTTTTTTCATCAACATAAAATTATTTGACACTCAGCTTTTCTTGTGCCTGTAACATGGCGAAAAACATTGATAATGCATAATGTATTAATTTCTCGATGGAAAAATATCTGCATAGACATTATTGGTGTTAATAGATTGGATGAAAACGACACTGACCTGGCAGGACATGGTTGTGTGTTGCAAGGTATCTCTCCAGTAGGTGGTTTAGATCTGGGATTGCAGTTTGATGTGTTCACCTGCACTCTCAAGTCTTTGTAGCATGCTGACTTGGTGTTCATGTGCCCTATGTGGAAGCATAGATCATTACATACAGCCTCATTTTACAAGAAAAATTTGGTTTTGTCTTTTACATTAAGAAAACAAGGAAACTGCAGGAACACCATTGAGAAAAAAGACCTAAAAAAGAAGGTTTGATGGATTAAACCTGTTGTGCTCTTTGCCACATTTCCCTGTACAAATGCATCATGAAAAGACACGATATTAGTCAAACGTTCTATCAATTTGGGTATTTTTCTCATTCAAAACTATTAATCAAATGCAATGACTTGTGGCCTTTTTTCCTTTTGACAAAAATACATTTCTGACAGCGTTAGGTGAAAATTCAATCCAAAGTTTGACTGTTTTTTTGTTTTTTTGGGCTTATGGCAAAGTCAGTCTGCACATCTTTACTCAAACAATTCAGCTAGTCAGTTGCACTCTTTAATAAAGCCACCTTCCCTCACCCATCATGGCCTTCAATCAGGACACAAAGAGAGGTGGTTAGGGATGGACTGCAGCAGACCAGGACAGAGTGGATAACTCTAACCCACAGGGTCAATCAGTAGGAACTCTACACTGGAAGCTTTGTTCACAATTATTAAGCCAAGCAAGAGCACAGGCACATACATATGCACTCACAAATAAAGTGTGTATGAGCTGCAAGACACACACACTTTTGTCCTTTAACCTTTTTCCACAAATTACCTGCCCAAGCACGGACAGGAGACTTTGCATTTATCTGTGTGTGTATTTGTGTGCAATACCATCTTAAGAGAGTCAAATGCCACTGGTTGCAAAGGTGCGTGTGTGTGCATGCTCGCTGTTTGTGTGTCTAATTGAGGGTCTCCAGGAGAACAATAGGAGGTCCCCTCCTCTCATGTCCCCTGAGTAATGACGGGAACACTCTCCTGTCCATTTAAGCTGCATCTAGAGACCTTATTACAGGTCAGTCAGGCCAGACCCAGTTTAAGTGCTCGTCTCCTGATCTACAAACTATGCCCTTCATTTTCTGTCTGACCCACATTAGGGTTAGGAGTAAGATCTCCTTTTTTATCTTTTACAAACACTGAAATATCTTTTCCTCAAATGCATTGTGTTTTCTTTTAATGTTTGCCCATACCTCCACCACAAGTTGCTGAGCACTGGGAGCGTACCACGGCCCATGTGTAATTGGGTTTAATGTGATTCTTCATTTTCTCATCGGTTCTCTTTAAAGTATATTCCCAGCGCAAACCAGGATTCCAGCCCTGCAACAATATCTAAAAGAGAAATATGTTGGTAATTAATCTGTTAAAGATGTGAATTATCTGTGATCAAAGAGAAAATTCCACATCCACTCAATGCTTACTTCAATAACCAGTGTCTGGTTTGTAGGGCCAGCTGATATGAGGCTTTCTGGTCTGTTATATGGTCTCTTATACTCAAAAACTGTTCCAGCGATGGAGTGTCGGCCAGGCCAATCCACTGTCCACAGGCCGTTAAGGTAGTAGTGTCTCTGGGTGTCCCTGACAGCCAGGTAGGAGCTGGATGTATTCAGTTCCATCACGCGGATGCTCCTAGCTCCAGCTGGAATGGTTACCACCCAATAGTACTCTAAAAAATGAAAAATACAGTCTTAGAATAGTTGGGTAAGATTTGGTTAAAAGAATCTAAACTTCAGCAGAATGAAGTATAGCAGAAAACTTCTCTTTCAAATATAAAATAAATACACAGCTTGTAAATAAGGTGTATTCTGTTCTGTTGTCTTATTCATGTCAAGGGGAATTAGTGTGCCAATTCATTTTGCATTGGGGAAGGTTAAAGGTGTAGAGCTTTTCAAACTACAATTTTTTTTAGGGTTTTTGTCTGATGCATTCTGATGTGTTATGTTTGGTATAACAGTCAATCTTACTTAATAAACAAAAAAAAATACAATTGCATGCTGATGTCCATTGAAAACTGCTAGTTACTTTGACATGTTTATGCTTTTAGAAGACACTTTTATCCAAAGCGACTAAAATATTAACAACCTATCAGGCATGTTGTGATCTGTGAAGGAAACCAGTGTATGAGGGTATGACCATGCATGAGGAGAACACGCCTGCAGCAAGGCTGCAGCCAGGATTCAAACCTGCAACCTTCTTGCTACAAAGCAAAAGTGCTACCAACTATGCCACCATGCAGCAGAAGAAGAAATTTGAAAGTACTTTAAATGACTAAATCTGGGAAATAGATCCATTTGGAAGTATGACCTACGGTTAGTAAAATGCTGCTTTGTGTATTGTCCTTTGTAGATCTTGCAGGTGGAGTTGTCCCCTTTACACACACCACAAACATCAGGAACAGCTGTGGAGCCCAAAACATGATCACAGCCCACTCTCTGTGGAAGAAAGGCATTATTGTATGTTTTATGGCAGACCATTTATGTACAAAATGCAATTTTGTGTGATGGAGGACAGCTTAAAAAGTCCTAGAGGTGGTGACAGGCTAGATTGTGGAAATCAAACAAGCTGTGAGACATTAACACAACAAGACCTAATCTGTTTACTTAAGACTTCACTCTTGAGTTTGCCCTTCAAATAAAATTTAGCTCCTTAAAACTTGAAAACCATTTTCTGCTTCGACAGTTTAAAGTATTACCTCACACAGTCCATCAATGCAGACATTGGAGCTGTCCTTGGAACAGAGCGTTCCATCCTTAACTTTGCTGGCCAGAGCAAAGAAGAAATCATAACCTTCAGCTAAGCAGTAAAGCTTGCAGACATCTTGATCTATAGGAAATAACCACAGAAAATATGCTATTTGTTTACTTCATTACATAGTTTGTCGCAAAAACTCTTCATTATTTCTTGTGTAACTTCAAAAATGAACGTGACAACTCTCACCATCAACTCTTGTGTAGGGCCTCCAGGTGTAGTACCATCCTCTGAACTGTTTGCTGTTAAACTCAGCACACTGTTGAGCTCTGTAATCAGCAGTATTAGTGGGACAGTCCTCAGTGTTACAGAGTTTGTATGACCTGGAGGAGCCATCACAGAACTTGCCACCATTTGTAGGTCTGCAAAGATGGAAGGAAAACTGCTTGTAGCCACATTTCAAATGATTGTACAGAACTTGTCTTCACGTGTTTAGTGTTTTATTGATTTTCTTTGCCATTGTGCTTGCATGAAATAGGTTGCAGAATATCGACATATTTCTAAGGAAGACGAAGTTGCTTTGATTTGCAGGTTAAACAAAATTCCAACAGGACTTTTAAAGAGCACACTGGATTTCATTGTCCTGTCATGACTAGCACATATCTGAGTGTGTGAGTGTGCTTTTGTCAAGGCTTCTATCACAGGTGTGTATCCTTGGGCTACCTTTCCGAAAAAAAATCCCTTCCACAGTACAATTAAACCTTCTATCAGACTTAAAATCACATTGTCACTTATCTCTCTCTCAATCTCAAATTCTATCCTTTTATATCTCTGAATTCCATCTTTTCCTTTATAATCCCTTCTCTGACATGTTGCCTTACTTACCCCCTTCACTGTTACCTGTCTCTTACTCTCCTTTAGTCTCCAACCCTCTCACCTCTTTCTCTACTTCATCATCTTTCTCAGCCTGATAAAGCCTAAACCACTTGTCAGAATAGTGGGGTGATAAAGAAGAGGTCCTGACATTTTGGAACAACTGACTGACCTGACTATTCATCTTCATTGATTAGTTTTTGCCTAGTAGGCCTTTCCTCAAACACCTGCTAAGCTGTCATCAACCTATCATGTTATATCATGAGCAATGGGTAGACCACTGTGTCCACCTCACCAAGACAAATAAGTTCAGGCTGATATTTTCATCAAGTAGCTTTCCTTCTGAAGAGGATCTAATTAGTTTGGGTAAAATTGCAGAAATGAACTGTGCTAAAAACTATTTTTAAGACTTCATCTTGGGGTATGTTCATCTCATTATCTTGTGATAACAAAGCTCATTTAATAGTGTTGATTTAGGTCATTATCTTGAAACATCAAAGCCTCTTATCTTGAGATTACAGCTTAAAAAGTTTGACTTATTTTGACCTAGAAAACTTTACTTTCTCATATTAACTAGAAAGGACTTTGACTTCAGCAAGTAAATCAAGTTGAAGATGTCACATCAGGGAACAATTAACCAACAGACGAACACATGCATGACTTGGCTTCTTGTTAAAGACCTTTCTGAAAACAGCACTGAGCAATGAAACTGGATGAACCACTCTTTTTTTTTGCACGGTAATCATTTTGTGATCACAAGAAAACAAACCACTTGTTTACCTGGGGTTATTGCACTGCCTCTCTCGATAGGTGACACCGCTCTCACAGCTTCGAGAGCAGGTTGACCACGATGACCACTCTGACCAGAGGCCATGCTGAGGTCTGGGACCCTCGTCACCCTGTTTCACACACTGACCCCTACGGCACCACTAAATGGAATGAAGAAGGAAAAATGAACTGGTGAATGATGGATGTAAATAAATGGAAGGACAAAATGACATTATGTTTCAGACACCTTTCTTTCCAGTGAGCTTATGATGCCATTGAAAAGTTAAAAGAACTCTGACTCCAGCACAGTTAAGGTTACAGTGTTTTGCTTGTTTTATACCTTAAATTTAATCAAGAAAGCTGAAGAAAATGGGAAAAATTGGTCTGTCTGAGGGTAGTATTAGATTTTTTTGTTTAAAAATAAAAAATAAAAATGGGAAAACCAAACTTAGAGTGAAATTTTGTCACCATGTGATGCAAGGACTAAACAAATATCTAAGAGGTCATTTCTTTTTATTGCAAATATAATTTTAAAGTTTAATATCTGCTTTTTGTGATTTTTTTGTGATTTTTTCACACAAACAACTTTCAGCTCTAGATTCCCAACCAATTTCCTCAAAAAAGTTTGAATATGTAACTTCAGTCAATAATTTCTTCCACATGATTCCAGCTGGTGTTATATTTTAAATCACTGACAAATCCACCACCCTAACTACGCATTACAAACTGTAGAAATTGTGCATCTTTGGAATGAGAAACAGCTAAATGTGTGGGTAACACCACCCCAAAAAAAAAAAAAAAAAACATCAGAGAGACAGGAGGAGAGGCTGGGGAAGACATGGGGAAGTAAACATACTAAAACAAAACAAACTGAACACAAAAGGGCACAGATCATGACACCCTCTGAAACACTGCCACACTGACTTTATCTGAAAGGGACAATCATACACCTGTGACACCTGGATGGAAATGAGTGAATACTAATAGGAAAAGTGCTGGTGAAGGTTATCAGTCATCCAGGTCATGATAATCCAAAAAAGGTTTTAAATAAAGGCAAATGGACTTATTTGGTTATTTGAAGACGTTTCACTGCTCATCCGAGTAGCTTTGTCAAATCTGTTTGAAGTAGAGAGAGTCTTATAAACTGTGCTTGTCTTCCTCTGTCTGTGACACACCTCCTTCCTACCCCCTTGAGGAGGTGTTTGCTTCACTGTATTCGGCTGACATCCTGGTGAGTTGTTTTGATTAGATGAAGGCATGAATTAGGTTGGAATTGTCTGGGAATTAAGTTCAAAGCAGACTGGTAGGTGAGGGAAAGATGAAATCTGAGTCCTCCTCTGTTTAAAGTTGGTTTTTCCCGTTTGACATAGATGGCTTCTTTAACTCCTCTCTCCAACCATCGGTCTTCTTTGTCTAAAATGTGTACGTTGTCGTTTTCAAAGGTGTGTCCCTTGTCTTTGAGGTGGAGGTGGACTGCTGAGTCCTGGCCTGATGATGTGGCTCTCCTGTGTTGAGACATACGTTTGTGTAGTTGTTGTTTTGTTTCTCCAATGTAAAGGTCTGAACAGTCCTCACTGCACTGGACTGCATAAACAACACCACTGATCTTCTGTTTGGGAGTCTTGTCCTTAGGATGAACCAGTTTCTGTCTGAGGGTGTTGTTGGGTTTGAAGTTTAATAGGAAAAGGATGCAGAGAATTTGGGCATTTTGTGTGGAGGACCTACCTACCAGTACACATTTAACTGTGTTGCTCCTTCCAAGGACACACAATGCTTCCAGGTTGTATCTTGTGATAGTATTACAACAGTTTGACCAAAATAAAATTTTTTAACTTTTTTGAGATGTTTAGATTCAAGCTTACTGAAATAAATGAAAAAAAAAAAAAAACAAATACCTTTCTGCCAGTCATTCAACTTCTTAGTGCAGTGCTGTTAGGATTTTCAAATGTACGTAAACCTTCCAGTTATGCAAAAGATAAAAGAGGATGGGTTTTGTTGCAACATGATGTGAGCAAAGCTTTTCATAACGTGCTGCATGAAATCTTCCAAAGGGAAGAATGTGTCAAACAGACAGTGTATATTTTACAGTACGATATGTCATTGACCAACTAACCAGTCACAAGTCCCACATTTAGCAGGACTTCATTCCAAAAGCTCTGAACTGCAAACACATGCACACACAGACACCGACGGCGCTCTCTAAATATTTTCCTGGTTCTAGTAGAACTAGAACAGCTGATTTCCCCTCAGGTTTTTTTCTCTTCAGCAAAGTACCACAGATTCCTACCTGCTCCTGTCAAAGTTTGTGTTCACCGAATTGATTAAACCATCACATTTATTATCTTTAGAATGAAATGTAGAAGAAGGGCTGTCAGGGAAGTGAGCCTTGGGGGAGGATCAACAAAGACAGTAACAAAAAACGCATAAATTAGGATCACCGATTGCTCTTTTGGCCCGGAGCCCAATAGCATATTTTTTGCCACATCAGCAACAAACCAGCTGCTCCTTCAGGTGAAAACAAGAAACAGAATAGTGTTACTTCAGTCAGAGGTAGTGATTTCACTCACACTGCACTTGAACCCAAACAACACAGAGTAAAGCTGCTCCTTCACTCAGCCTGCATGTGGATTTCTGAGTTCACTCTGGAACACAAGCATGGTGTCAGTAAGTTCAAGCCTTTTGTCTTCAAATGGCACGACTCAGTGGAAGTATTTGCACCAAATAACACTTAATAGCTCAATAAATTTCTGCTTTTATTATAGTATCGATTTAGACTGTCCACAACATAAAATACTGTCGCTTTTTGTCTTGTGCAATTCACTATAGAGGTCTGTGGTGTCCTTAGGAGGAGGAATGTGCTTCTCTCTGTATGAGACTGCGCGTTTTACAAGCTTTACCCTCAGATAAATGCTACACAGCTCATTATGTGGAGCAGCACACTGACAAAAAAAAACTGGTGTCTCCAAAAGAAAATGTACTCTTGAATCAGCTGAGTTGATTAATACCAAGTGGGGAGTTTTAAAACCGTCACATTTGATGTGCTTGTTTGATTGGTGTTGCACCGATGGAAGACTTATTTCTTTTAACAAAAAACACAATGCAGTGTTTGTTAGAGGCTCTTGTTTGGTGACTTTTATTAGAGAATTTATTTGATGTTGCCATGAAACAGCGGATTAATCTCAGTAAGAAAAAGAAATGTCCTAAATTGATAAAACTATAGGGATCAAGGGTGATATTTTATGGAATTCTTAACCCTGTGAAAAAAGTGCAAAAAAAAAAAAAAAAAAA